>PVKH010004635.1:0-23096 GCA_004027955.1 Chaetophractus vellerosus | reverse complement strand
ACGACGAGCTGGGAAATTCTCTCCGAATGTTGAAATCAGTTCCCTTTTATAAGCAGTCAACTGAATGGATAACAGCATCATCCATTCTTCATCCAATCTTGCTGATTGATGCAGATGCAATTAGCCCCAGGCTTGCTGGACCCAACAGCTGGGCACAATTACCTGGCCGAGTTGACACATTAGCCTAGCCATCACAACATCTAACTGCATGGGAAGGTCCTTTGAGTCATCTAGGAGGGTACTAGACAAATAGGGAAGGCAGGAATAATCCTGGGTTGCTTACCTCAGTGGCTAGAAGGGGCATAAATACCCATTCCTCAGGGTGCACAGACTACATGGAGACCCTATCCCCCTTCTCCAAACATGAGTGTGATGGCAGATTCCCTGTGAGGAAGAGGGGTCTGGGAGAATAGAGATTGAATGCTTTGCAGTAAGTTTAGCCAGGTGAGCCCCCCTTGATTATCAGAAGGGACTCCAACTCAACAGGAAAAGGGGAGAGGGATCATCACAGGCTGGTGGTCATGCCCAGCCACCTGGTTAAGAAAGGAATTGCATCATTGATGAGGCAGAGACAGGTGGCACTCAGCCCCACTCCAGATGACTTCAGGGGATCTAACCTGCCCAAGGGAAAAGGGGAAGATAGCCTTCTGAAAGTCTAATTAATTGAAGGAGTCAGAATAGCTCAGTGGAAGAATTCCCACCTAGGATATATGCATCTCCTGTTTGATTCCTGGCTGTTCCTTGAGAAGCAATGCACCAGGTTATCAGGCATCCTGCTGAAACTTGACAGGGAACATATGGGCATTTTCATTGTATTAGCTTTACTTGGATCTCTTATTTTTTCAAAAAAAAAAAACTATTCCTTTTCTTTTATTTCCCTGACTTTACTCACTAAAACCAAGTTCAAAACATGCAGAGGGCAGGCTGAAGGGTGAGTGATTGAGGAACACCAGAGCCCTGAGAAGATCTATAGGGGTCTAAGTGAGAAGGCTGTTTTTCCATGTTTATTATTATTTTTCTTTCTGTCTACATTTTTTAAAAAATGAGTTGCCACTTTCTTGTTTCTTCCTATTTTGTTTCCCCTTCCTTTATTTCTCTGCTTGTTTATTTTTCTTCTTTTTTTTCTTTTGGTAACTGATCTATTCTACCTACACTATTTCTTTTCACTCCTTTATCTTTATATATTTTGTTTCCTGTTATTGTTCTTTCATTCCACTTTTTTTATTTGGCCTCCAATTTTTCTTGTTTGTATTTCTCCCTCTATCCTTTTTTCTCTCTTTACTTTCTCTTTCTTAATTTTTCCTTCTCTGTTTTCTCTTTTCTTTTCCCCTTTTCTCACCTTCCAGCCTTTTAATTCATCCTATATCTTTTCTCTATCTATTCCTTTTCTTGTTTCATTGTTTCTATTCCATTTTTCCTAATCGTATTCCTCTGTGCTTCTTACTAATGTTCACTTTTCAATTTCCTAGGTCATGTACAGATGCTCTCCTTTTACTATTATTATTATGATTATTCTTTTTGTCTTCCTATCTCTTTCATTTTCTCTGGGCTTTATTTTTGCATTTGAAAGAAACATAAATCTCTCTTGCAAAACAAAAACACTGATTAGGGATGAGATCCTGACTGAGTGAGCTGTTTTGGGAATCCACAGAGCAGGAGGCTTCAGGGCATTTATCTGGAGGTAGCTAGACAAAGAGATAAATTCCTCAAGGTGCTCCTGGCTTGTTTCTTGGTTGCTGTGTTTCCTCTTCCTTGATTTCCCCTTTTCTGTGTATATTGACTTTGTCTAGCAATGCTTTCTCTTTTTGTTCATTCATCTGTCTATTTTCCAATTTCTGTTGTTGTTCTCACATTCCACCTCTCTTTGTTTAGTCATCAATTATTCTGGTTTTTATTTCTATCTTGTCTATTCTATTATCTTTATTTTATTGACTTTTTTTCTTTTTGTCTTTTCTTTTCTCTTTCCTTCTTTCCTCATCACTCTGACCTTTTAATTCATTTGATATATTTTTTTCTCTGTTCTGTTTCCCATTTCATTATTAGTGCTCCATGTTTTTTATTCCTGTTACTCTATACTGCTTACATGAGTTAAACATTCATTTTTCAAAGTCTTATATGATTCCTCTTCTAATGATCACTATCAATTTTATTATTATCCTTTTTCTTTTCTTACTTCTTTCACTTTCTCTGGCCCTAATTTTTTCCTTAAAAGGAACATAGACAACAGCAAGGAAATAGAATAAGAGGAACAATGTCTCAAAGAGAAAACTAACACACACCCAAAAACAGGAACTACATAAATCCATGGAGTAAACAGAGAAGCTAATCAACTAAATAAACCCACTAAGATAAAAAGATGATGAGACAGTAACAAAAAATTACAAACCACACCAAGAAACAGAAAGGCATGGCACAGTGCAATGAACAAACTGAAAACCAGGAGGAGAAGCAGAACATTGAACAATTAATCAAAGCTCTCCAAACAAATATCAAAGACCAACTTAATGAAGTGAAGGAAAACATTAAGGCAGTTAAGATGACACTGTGAGAACATACTGAAGAAATTGTAAACTAATGCAAAAGATAATGGATATGATGGTGATCAATGGCACAATCCAAGAAATCAAAAATACACTGGAAGCACATGACAGCAGATTTGAATAAGCAGAGGAAAGAATCTGCAGTGTTGAAGACAGTACATCCAAAAACAAACAGACAGTAGAACAGATAGATAAAAAGATAGAAAAAATCCAGCAGGGTCTTAAGGATTGGAATGACAACACAAAATGCACAAGCATTCACATTATAGGCATCCCAGAGGGAGAATAGAAGGCAAAAGGGACAAAGGGAGTGTTGGAGGAAATAATGGCTGAATACTTACCAACCCTATTGAGGGAGATGGTTGTACATGTCCAGGAAATGCAGTGCATCCCCAAAGAGTATAAATCCCAACAGGCATACTCCAAGGCATATACTCGTCAAACTGTCCATTGCTCAAGTCAAAGAGAAAATACTGAAAGCAGCAAGAGAAATGAGAACCATCACATCCAAGTGAAGCTCAATAAGATTAAGTGCTGGTTTCACATCTGAAAACATGGAGGCAAGAAGGCAGTGGTATGATATACTTAAGGTATTAAAATTAAAAAGTTCCAGCCACAAATTCTCTCTTCAGCAAAGTTGGCATTAGAAATGATGGAGAGTTCAAAATATTCACAGATAAACAGAAATTAAGAGAGTATGCCAATAAGAAACTTGCCCTTCAAGAAATACTAAATGGAGTTCTACAGGTTGAATGGAAAAAAAACAAGAGAGAGAGAGTTGGATGAGAGTGTAGGAACAACTAAAAAGGAAAAAAGAGAAATAAAAAGAACATATTTCATACCTAGACCCAAAGAAAATATGACTAATGTAAGTAATTCATTGAGAGTAATAACACTGAATGTTAATGGATTAAACTCCCCAGTCATGAGACAGATTGTCAGGATGGATAAGAAAATATAGCCCATCTATATGTTGTCTACATGAAACCCACCTTAGACCTAGGGATTCAAGGGGGCCAGAAAACAATCTTACAAGCAAACAATAACAAAAAGGTTGGGAGTAGCTATACTAATACCGTACAAAATAGACTTTAAATGCAAAACTTTTGTAAGAGACAAAGAAGGACACTATATATTAGTAAAAGGGGTAATCTTTCAAGAAGAAAGAACAATCATAAATATTTATGCACCTAACTGGGGTGACTCAAACTACATGAAGCAAACACTGGAAAAACAAAGGATGCCCCCAATCACCACTTCTATTTAACATGTGTTAGAAGTCCTTGCTCGAGCACTGTAATGGTTTGACAGTTTTATCTAATTAGAAATTCCAAAAATATAAATTGAACCATGCTTGTAAACTGATCTGCTCATGTGGGCATGATAGAGTTATGATTAGTTTGTTGACTGGGCTAAATCAGTAAGGCATTGAGCCCCACCCCTTGGTGGGTGTGGTCTCAAGTGTAAAAGGCAAAGCAGAAGATTCAAGAAGCAGATTTTTGAGAAGCAGCTCTGATGTTGGAGAGGAGCACTCCAGGAGAAGACAAGTGAACCATTCACCTGATAGTCTACAGCTGGCCTTATGGAGAGATGCAAAGCTTAGAGAGCCTCATGGTCTACAGCTGAGCTTGTGGAGAAACAGAAGCTAAGCCTGGAGAGAAACACTGCCCTGGGAACAGAGGAACCCAGAAGCCTGAACCCTGGCAAACGTTGGCAGCTGTCTTGCTCCAACACGTGGACTTTGGTGAGGGAAGAAACTTATGCTTTGTGGCCTGGTAACTGTAAGCTTCTACCCCAAATAAATACTCTTTATAAAGACCAACCAATTTTGGTATATTTCCAAAGGCACCCCTTTGGCTGACTAATACAAGCACTGAGGCAAGAAAAAGATATAAAAGGCATAAAATTTTCACTATTTGCAGACAACATGATCCTATACTTAGAACGCCCTGAGAAATTTACAACCAAGCTTCTAGAACTTATAAATGAGTTTAGTAAAGTTGCTGGCTATAAGATCAGTGTTTTACTGAATTAGAAACCTAAATAGAAAAATTTATTTGGAATGGTATGAGGCCCCAAATAGCCAAAGACATATTGAAAAAGAAAAATGAAACTGGAGGAATCACACTACCACACTTTAAAAGATACTACAAAGCAGCCTATCCAATGGGAAAAAATATTTGGCAACCATATATCTGATAGGAGCCTAATATCCAACATATATAAAGAAATCCTACACCTAGGAAATAAAAAGACAAACAACCCATTTAAAAAATGGGCAAGCAACTTGAAAAGACACTTCTCAAAGTAAGAAATACAAATGGCTAAAAAGCACATGAAAAGATGTGCAACATCACTAGCTATTAGGGAAATGCAAATCAAAACTACAATGAGATACCATCCTACACCCATTGGACAGGTGACTATTAAAAGAACAGAGGACTGCAAGTGTTGGAGAGGATGTGGAGGAATGGGAACCCTCATCCAGTGCTGGTGGAAATGTAGAATTTTCCAGCCATTGTGGTTTGACAGGTGGGTATATTGGGGAGTGTGGGTTGGAATGCCCATGGAACTGGGGAGAAGGTTGAGGGAGGGATCAAGTGAACACTAGGTATTAGCGGGTATGTGGTTGAAAATAAAAAGTTGGGAATGGTCTTATGGCAATATGACAAGGGAGGGCTACTGGCTTAGGGTGTTGGATGAGGGTCATTTGGGACAGGGTGCACCTGGAACAGGCTTCTAGGGAGTGTGCATGTGATCATTTTGCCATAATGTGTTGTATCAGTGGGTGGAGACCCGCTTAATGAGCAGGAAGGAGTTGAATTATCATCCTCGGGAGAACCAATATGTTCAAAAACAGAGGGGAGGGAGTCTCATGAGATCATGGGTAGGTTCTAATAGGGGAGGACAAGCCAGTACATCAATGCTTCAGTGTTGTTGCAAGTAACTATGAATCTTGTCATCCAAGGAGTGAAGCTGGGTGGTTGCCATGGGCCCCAAGGAGATGGGGAGGGAGAAATAAAGTAGAAGAAAGAGGGGGTATTTAGAGGGCAATGGAAATGATCTACATGATCTTGCAATGATGGCAACAGGCCATGTTAAATATCATCAAAACTTATAAAAGTGTTTGGCCTAAAATGTGAACCATAATGTAAACCATTACCCATGGTTAGTAGTTATGTTTCACTATTTGTATATCAGTTGTAACAATTGTACCATCCACATATAAAAAGGTATTAATATGGGAAGAGGGGAAAGGGGGAGGATATTGGGTATATTGGAGTCCTCTCTATTCTGTATGTGACTTTACTATGACCTAATGCCCCTTTGAAATCAAAATGTGAAGAAAAGTAAGACACTGGGGAATAAATGGAAGAAAATGTCACTCTACATACAGGACAACAGATATTATGGTAATGAAAGGCAAAAATGTCAAAAAAATTTTAATTTGTCATTTTTTAATATCTCATTTTCTTAATTTTATTTTACTTTTAATTTTTAAAAATTTTCTGTATTTTATTTTTTATATTTTAACCTATCATTATTATTTCATTTTCCTGTTTATTGTATTTGGCTTTTTTATTGACTTCATTTTTTGAAGAGGCTTTGGATCACAGAAGGATTACAACTGGGGCAGGGGAGGATCATTGGTGTGGGGTGTCAGTGATGGGGGATACGTAGGATGGAGTTCAGCTGGGCATACATATAAGGTATAAAAATGTATTCAAATGTTCATGGGGCATTGCCACAGAGGGTGGAGATTCGCACAGTAATTGAGAGAATATTGAATTCTCATCCTGGAGAGCTCGTCCATGTTTTGGAGCAGCAACAGTCCCAGAAGTGCAGGAGCAATGACTGGCAAAGGAGGATGGTCCATTGATGGACCCTTGATATTGATAACTGTGCTTGTGAGGCTTTGCCCTTGAAAGTGAAATTTAGCTTAGTGTTGTGGGGTTCCTAAGAGTTGCCTCCTGAGAGCCTCCTTGTTGTTCAGTTCTGGCCTCTCTCTAAGCAAAACTCAGCATATTAATGTATTACCTTCCCCCCAGTGAGGGACCAGACACCTGGGGATGAACATCCCTGGCACTGAGGGATTACTACCAAGCACCAACTAGCAATGCAACTGGAAAAAGACCTCAAATAAAAGGCAGAAAGGTAAAGACAAATGAGTTTATATGGCTAAGAGACCAAAATGAGTCAAGAGGTCATCCCAGAGATAACACTTATGCACATCTTAGTAGGATCTCATAAACTTCCAAAGTTTATACTTCCCCAAATAGTGGGGATCCTGTAAACTATGGAGACACCCAGGTCCTATGATCAGGGCAGATACCTCCAGGGTTTGGTGCCTTGCCAGTGGAGTTTGAGCTCCTGAGGGTGACAGTGTTGGACTCAGTTATGGTTTCCCTACACATGGCTCATGTGTCCCTTCTCTTTAAACCTATACTTTGTGCTGGAGTTTGTAGCTATTAATCCAAGAGACTGGAATCTTTGGATTGCCTATGTGCCAGCTCAGCCCTGAGCCTCAGCAGAGTTGCATCACCTATACTCCAGTTCACCCCGGACATCTAAAGAGAAGGTGAGGATTGACAACCACCATACCAAGGAAATGAGAGAGCCTACTACTGCAAGTGAGTCCCATCATCAGCTGTATGGGTTCAAAACACCCTCTCAATTAGAGATGGAGTGCACATCTCCATATCAGAGTCCTCAGGAATGGGGAATGAACTATGGACTAGAATGGATTACTGGTATTCTACTATATAGACTTATTGTGATTCTAGCAATGAAAGAAATTACCACATTGATGTGGAGGTAGTGGTCCCTGAAGGCTCTGGGGGCAGGGAGAGGGAAAAAAAATACTGGGGGCTTTTTCAGACCTGGGAATTGTACTGAATGACATTGCAATGACAAACATAGGCCTTTTTATATCTTCCCAAAACCTGCAGAACTGTGTCAGAAAAAGGGTAAACTACAATGTGAACTATGGTCCATGCTCAGTGGCATGCCCCAGGATGCATTTATCAATTGCAAAGAATGTGCCACACTAATTAAGGATGCTGTATATGTGGGAGGGTGTAGGATGTGTGGGGAGCAGGGAATATGGGAACCCCTATCTTTTTTGTGTAACATTTGCATAATCTAAGTAGCCTTTTCCAAATGAAAAAATATATATTAAAAATAAATAAATGCAATGGCATGAAATATATTACTTGGTCTATATTTTGCAACTTTGTATTTCTTTTATTCCTCCAATCCCACTATATTGTGTGTTCTGTAAAACAATGACTAGTAAATATATAAAATTCTATGCCTTAGTATGCCTAATCCTTCACCATGGTAAAAGTAAGGGCCCAATCAGTGGTTGATGAATAGAACTGAGATCTAAGCTTAGATAAATTGTGCCTCTTTGTCTCCTCTTTCAATGTTAGATGGTATATCTCTGGGTTTTGGTGATAAAGTTGTACTGTCTTCACTGGTTAAAAAATGACCCCACTTTTTCAACATCCTTAGTTACTCTTGGCATTCCAGGTCCTCTTCCCTAATATAATTAGTGCCCCTGTTACCTCTTTATTCCCTAGCATGTAGAATTTGTCATTAATAGTAGGGTTACCACAGTGTAGAATAGTGTGAGAAACTTGCCACACTCATGTGTGTAGGGGTTCTCAGGCTGAATGTAGACAGCAGAGATGGTGCCATAGAAAAGGGAGACCATGAGAAAGTGAGAAGTGCATGTGCTGAGTGCTTTCTTCCACCCTGCACTTCATTTTATCCTCAGCACGGCCTTCACAATAACACCATAAGAGAAGAGGATGATGATCAAGTGCATCACCAGGAGAACAGCACTGGCAATGGACATCTGGACCTCATTGTAGGTGGTGTCTGCACTCGAAAGTTGAATCAGGGCTGAAACTTCACAGACAATGTCATAAACCCTCTGGTGGGATCAAAAGGGTAGGTGGAGTGTGGCAGGAGACTGGATGAGAGACTGAAGCAGGCCAAGCTCCCACACCACTATGGCCAGCTGCAGATGAAGTTTTGGGCACATGCTAGTAGTATATTGCAGAGGATGGCACACTGCCACATAGTGGTCCACAGCCATGACCACAAGAAGGACACATTCAGAGGCCCCAAGCCACATGAATACATAGATTGAATGGCACACTCAGTGTAGTTGATGGTCTTCTATGGTCCCCAGAGATTAAGGAACATCTGTGGGATACAGCTGCTGGTGAAACAGAGTTCTAGCAGGGAAAGACTGGAAAGAAAGAAATACATAGGGATGTGCAGTTTTGGATCCTTGGAGGAGACAAGAATGATGACCAGACTTCCTGCAAGAGTCAAGCAATAAAAGATCAGAATGACCCAGAAAAGTATCTTCACAAATACGGCTTGTCAGAAAAGCCCAAGAGGATGAAATCACTGTGACTGCCATTGCAAATTGTGGCCATAGATTCTGGGGCAATCGCATCTTTGAGGACAGGTTCAAAAGTAGTTGCTACTGACTGTGATGGTGCCAGTATAGAAGAGACAGGCAGTCAAGGAGATTTTCACCTGCTGTGTTTTGGGGGAAAGAAATACAAGATTTAGTGACCTGCTTTAATCTTTGATGTCCATCGTTCCTTCTCTCTAATTTTTTCATCCTCTTTCACATCTTCTTCATATTTTGTGTCTAATTAGAACTATGCATTATAAATATTTTCTGGAATATATATTAAGTACCTCCCAGTGAAAAACTACTTTGCCAAATATTACAAGATGCATTCCATCTTTGCTTTCAGAGATTGTGCCACATTTATCATGTAGTGTTTGGTGTACAGTACTACTCAATGCATATTACCTTTCTTCCCCCCTTTTTGTCCTTTTGTTCTATTTCTGTTTGTCTGAATTTCTCAATTTATCTAAATCCCTCTCTCCCATATTTCTCCCTCTCCCTTTATCTCTGCTATCCTTCAACCTCCTCCTCTGTTCTTCCCTCTTTCTTCCCCTTCTTTTTCCTCTTCCCTGTTTCTCTCTTTCATATTTTCTCTTGGTTTCTGAACTTGAATTCTCCCTCAGCCACCTTAGTATATGATCTTAGAAAAAAAATTTTTTTTTAAGATTTATTTATTTTATTACATATCTCCCCTTCCCCCCACTGCGGTGACACTCCGAGAGTGGTCACTGCACAGGCACGGGTTTCCCTGCTTGTGGGCGGTCTCTGCGTCCGTTCACGGCCGGCACTTGATTCAGTTCGTGGGTGGCTGGCTGCGCTCCATCCGCAGGCGACCTGCCCTGCCCGTGGCGGCTCTTGCCCTGTCCGTGGCAGCTTCTTGCCCTGCCCACGGTGGCTCCGGCCCGCCCATGGTGGCTTGCCATTCTCAAGGCAGTCTGCCCGCTAGGAGAGGTCCCCGGGAATCGAACCCAGGGCCTCCCATATGGTATGCCGGTGCCCTATCCACTGGGCTATCAAGCCGGCCCCTTAGAAAAATTATTTAACCTTTTTGTTCCATATCTTAATTCTTTCTTTGAAGTTCTGTATTTGGAAAATGGGAGAAATCTTAGAACCTACCTATGCTTGTTGGAATTAATAAATGTGAAAAAAAAATGAAGAAAATTCTGAAAAGATTTCCTAGTACATAGTAACTGTTCAATATATGTTATCTATAATTAGCATAATTGTGATGATGATAATACTATCAAATGATGACTCTGTGTTCTAAACACCAAAAAAAATTCAGAGGGTATGGGCAATAATAATATTTAGGAAAAAAGGAGTGCCATAGCCTTATATCACATTTTCCCAAAAATCTTGGAAAAAATTGTGCTTACATTCCTGATTTTTAAAATTATGCATCATTATATCACAGAGAGACAGCTCTGTGTTTTAATGAACTCTTCTGTTCAAAGAAGAATATCATTTGGTCATTTATTTTAGTATTCACATTTTTCATTTTTACTAAATCTGTCTCCTGTTTAATAATTCTCTACCAGCATACACTTCACATAAAGTAGTGTAGTTGTATATTTTTTTAAGGATATTAAGGAGGTAATCATGAAGATGGTGAGAGAGGACCAAATTGAGAATTTGCAGATAGAGTCACTAAAAGTTTTAGGTATATAATGTTTTGCATTTGAAATAACACTAAAAAACTGACCAATAAAATGATAAAGTAGAAAAAGAATATTATCATATATGGCATTAATATACTAGAATTTAAGATTCATAAATTCTATGCCCTCTTGGGCATTAATTAGCAAGCTAACCATCAATGAAAAGGGATCATGATTTCCAAAAAGATTATAACTCTGGGATTCCAACACATTTTGTCCCCATAATCCATGAGAATAGAAAACAGATTGGGATCATGTGGAACTGTGTGGGAGAGAGGGTCATCTACAGACTGAACTGTGATCTATGCTTGAGGGTAAAGCCCCAAAATGTGTATAGCTATCACAGATGTTATGCCACACTGATGAGGGATGTGTATGTGGGAGGTTGTGGGAGGTGTGGGGGGTAGAATATGGGTACACCTGGAATTTCTGTGTAACATTTATGTAATGTATCCTAAAAATATATGTAAATATATAAAAAATTAAAAATAAAATAAATTTTAAAACACATTGGGAAAATGTACACTCATTTATTCATCTTTCCAGAAGACCAAAGAGGTTTTAAATAAATATTCTTTTTATGCAGTTATTGACATATTTCCAAAGCATATTTTTAAAAAGTGGCACCAGGGCTCTTTTTTCCTTCTTTCTCCATTCTTCCTTTTTTTTCTTCCCTAGTTGTGTTCTCACTCCCTTTACTCTCCAACTTCTGTTTTCCCAACCATTTTTCCCATTGAGTTGTAACAAAATTTGTCAGCTCTTAGAATCTTGTTACTTTTTACATTTCCAAGATTATTATCCAGAGAGGCTCCCAAAGGGATTCACTGAAGGAAAATCATCAATGCTAATGGTTTGAAACAGATTTTACAAATCTGTGCATTTCACTGACCCATTTGCCTGCACCTCCTTCCAAGAAACTTAAAGTCCTGGGCTTTCTCTCATCCAAATCAAAAACTTTGCTGAAATATTTTTATTTATGCCAACATTTAAATTAAAATATTCTTTTTCCAAAACATTGTCCAGTATACCAAATACTAATTCATTAAACTGAATGATCAAAACTATGGTATTATTCACATTCTTATTTTCATAGTCTATCCTTTTTCTCCAAATCATTCCAAAAACCCAGCTCTGAGAAATCATATTTGTAGTCAATATGACTACATAATTTTCATTAGAGACACACAAAAGAACCTGATAAACAGTAGCAGCAGCTATCTTTTACTGATTTCTTATCATTTACTTCACAGTTCCTAAAGTATTAGCTTATTTAATCCTCGCAAACAATAAAAACCAACTTTTAGATAGTAAAACAGGCCTGAGCCTTATTTCTTTATATTTTCAACAGTTTTCCTATAATTGTCATCAATATTAAATAATCCTAAAAATGATAGAGAAAGTAACCTGGAGAAAACTACAAGTTTGGAAACTAAATTGAAAACAATTAAAATCATAAAAAATAATACATTGTGTCAAATGGCCCACTCAAAACAGGATTCCAAGAAAAAACATGACATGGTCTGATGTTTACTTTCTATTATATAATCATACATTAGCAGTGTGAATGCATAATCTCACTTTTATGAAGCTTGAACAACATAGTGATATCTCATGCAGGTATTTATCTAAGGCATTTTACCTCAAAATGTGTCTTTGCTCTTACACAGATTGCTGGGACTTATTTCCTGAACACTCCAACCCTGTCACCTCCATCCCCTACCATCCCATGCACAACAGTCACATTTGGCTTCATCCACACACAGGAGTAGACCCATTTGAGGTTCTCATAATCAGTAGTTCTCAGGACTTTCCCACCTCCCAAATCAAGATTCCTCCTATTCCATCCTGTGATTTTCATCTACTTTACAGCAACTCTCTTCTGGTTTATGTGGATTGTGTGTTAGAATTTTTTTATAGTTCTGCCTCTATTTCTACATCTATGTATATCTACATACCTATGTATCCATCCATCTATCTTATCTCTCCCAGTTTCTTCCTTATTACTAATCATTGGAGGAGATGTATTTTTCCCTAGACCAACTATGTGCAAAAGGCTATTGGGTTAGGGGAAGTGTTGTAGTGTAGCTGGTTTTCACCATGCAAAATGCAAGACACTTCCTTCATCTCTGCATCTGTTGAGATTGTCTTCTTCCTGTGAACATCTCTTGCCCTGGTGGGATTTTCTTTTAGCTTATCTCCTCTACTTCTCAGAGTTAACAGTATCTAGTGGTGTTCATGTTGAGAGCTGGTTTTACCCCATTCCTGTGGGTACAAGTGTGGGATTCAGCATTTACATCTCACCTTTTGAAGTGGATGCCTCTGATGTAAATGTGTCAAATCTCCTCAGCCCAGGCTTGAGGTCAGCAGAGCTGCAATGGGCAGTTCTGTGAGCTGGGACTTCCCTCACTCACACTACGGTGTGTTTTTTCACTGAGTGCCCAGGGCATTCTCTGAACCATGGGGACACACATGGTGCAAAGACAAAAGCCTTTCAGATGTGCAAGTGATTTAATGACCCTAGGGGCAATTCTCAAACAGTTGAGAATGGTAGCTGGTGGATAAATATTCTAGTCACCCTTTTTTCAGATGAAAATATCCTGTGTGTTTTTCCAAGCTCCTGGGAGGAAAAGGCTCCCATTCATTGCACAAAGCATGACTAATGCACTCTAATATTTGCTCTTTTCCTTTTCTGTCTCACACTTCCTGTTCTCTCCCTCATACTTTCATACATCACCTCCTAAATCAACCATTTGCACCCAATTCCTTGTCTCAACCTCTCCTTTCAGCGGAACTTAAACTAAGAGAGCTGGTTCTGGAAGTGGCCTAGAAACCAGATGTCTAGAAGAGCATTTGAGAAATGAATCTCTCACCAGTCAGATTGAAAGAATGCTTCCATTGCTGGGGGTAAATTGAGTAGTGGTAACTCTTGCCATGCTGCATCATTACCATGGCATGCTTGGCATGCTTTGACAACACCAAAACCTGTTTGGCATGCTGTAACATCACCATGACATGTTTGGCATCCTGTAACATCATGTGACATGCTTGGCAAGGTATAACATCACCATAACATGCTTGGCATGCTGGAACATCACCATGACATGCTTGGCATGCTGCAACATCACTATGACTAATAGTCCTACCTGCTGTGACATGGGGTAAGGAGAAGGAGAAGCATTGGAATCTGAGATATATCTAATTTTAACAGGTATGGGGAAATGGTAATTAAATTAGTGCTGAGTTGACTGGATTTTGTTGGTGGTCTTGGAAGCCGTTAAGAAAGAATATCATACTCACAACAACCAGTGTTAACCTAGGGTGGTGATTCCTAAGCTGCCCATTAAAACATGATTTCTGGACCCTATACCCAGAGTTTCTGGTTCCACAGGTCTTGGGTAAGCCAAAGACTTCACACTTCTAATATGGTCCTGGAGGTGCTGATACTGCTGGTCCAGGGACCACACATTGAGAACAGCTTTCTTAGAGAATGCTGTGAAATCCACTTGACTTCTATGGCAGCATTTAAAAGGATTATTCTCATTTCCTGTGGCCATAGAGAAGATTGTTGAAAATCAGAACAGATACTTAATTTTGAGGGCCACAGAACTGCAAGGGAGACTAAGTGTATGGGCTCAACAGGCTTTTAATGCTATATCCAGGGTGCTGATAGGGAAGGAGTTAGACACTGAGACCTGGAATGGTGGCTGTCTGTACCTCAAATATATAACCTTTCATATTTTCTGAGGCATTCAAACTGACAGAAGCAGTCCCCTCCTTCTCATTAGAGGAGAGAGCCCTCCACTTGCCTGAAGACCATTCAAAACCTTCACCTGAGGTTCCTTGAATGATGACACTCTCCCTGCCTTCATCCAGTACCTCCAGAAAAATAACTAGGGCCTCTGCTACAAGAGAACATAGCCTATTCTAAAATCTGCAGGACCTGACTAATATGTGCCTTCAAGAATCATCTTGAAATTGTTGGTCAAGGATTGGGGAAAGATGTGTGTGGGGGGATCTGAATCTAAGGCTGCATACAAGGAGGTTTATAGACATGGGGCACTCTCCATGACTGAGAAATCAACCTCCTGGAAAGTAAATCTGGGTGCAGTTCTAATATACTCCAGGAATATCTTATGGTCCAATGTAATCAATTTGGCTTTGGGGAAAGGGTTTGCTCCCACCCCATGGAACATGACCCCATCTATGCATTGGCAATGTTTGGTTTTGAAGCACGAGTCACAGCCTTTAGGATCTATTTTGGCTAGTGATTGCCTAGAGGCAATTCATTTTATTGTGTCCACTCCATAGGCCAGAGGAGCCTTGGCAACATGAGGAGCCAAGGATCCAGATTGCCCTCTGGGAAGGGGAGCCCGGGGGCCCTGTGTGGGAAGTCTCCACAGGATACTTTTGACATGCTGGGTAAGAATGGACTTTAGTTCATTCATAAGCATTGTCACTGGACAATTATACATGTGAGTCAAGCATGTATGCAGATGAGTGAAGTTGTGAGCTATTTCCAGGTGTGGAGCTTCCCACCAGAGCTCTTTCTTAGGAGAACATTACTTTGTTTCCATTGGCCTGATCCCTCTGCCAGCCCTTTGCCCACTGCCCAAGAATTAGCGACATTGTGGAGATTGGAAAACTGATAGCTCAGAGCATACTGGAGGGCTAACGGGGTTGCTTCCAGCTCTGCCAATGGTGTGGACCCCACACAGCCATCTTGGGTAAGTGGGGCACTTGAAGCCAGGTGATATGCCATGGCCCCCCAGTAAGCTGCACTGCACATAAGGATAGCATTGTCAAAGGGAGATACACCTACTCCCCACCATGTCCAGTTGGACCAACTTGGCTAGAAGAGCAGGCTAGAGGAGGGGGCAATGATGCTGCCATCACCAGGTCTCAAGGTGTGTGGGAAAGGACCTGAGCATGGGGAGGCCAGATCCTCCTGTGTGGGGAAAAGCCCTGTTTGTCAGGTTTAGCCTCCTCCTGTAGGTTTCAGGTCCATATTACCAATGAGGCTTCAGGGGCAGTGCTGGCCTGCTGCTGAGAATTCTCTCTCACATGCAGCATTGCAGGAATCTGCACATGCAGCTGACCAGCATGGCCTTGTTAGCATCTCTATTATTAGAAGAGCCTTTATTTGCATGGGACATCCCAGGGTGCCTGAAACCAATCTAGAACATTCTCTGACATGCCAGTGCCTGGAATCTCTGAAGAAAGTCTTATCAAGGCCTTAAAATATTAGCAACGTCTTGCGCATATGTTCAGACTAGCTCGTTGTCTTTGAGTGGGACATAAATATAAAATTAATCTATAAAATTTACATATAAACTATTTACATGTACATTATTATTTTATAAAAGAATGTTATAGAGCTAGAAAAATGTGTATTAAAGATGTTATGACAGAAAATGTTTGCATTCTACTGATAGGATTTTAAAATTTATAAAAATACATTCTACACAAAAGAAAATTTGTTAAATAAAATATATGATAATAGTAACAAGTGATTTTTCTTTGAGATTATATCTAGGCTAATGCTAAACACAATTTCCAGGCTCTTTATTTAAAATCTTAGGTGATCACACAATTTTCAAACTGCAGATCTCTGGCAGTTTAGTCCAAGCACACTCATTACACAAACCAATGAACAACAGAAATACTATTTTCATATATGTGCCATCAGAATACTTATTATTTGCCCCAATACCATTTAAAAGAAATTTGGGACAATAAATCATTTACCCTGTGCTCTCCAATTTAAATAACTCCAAATTGCTTTTCATGGTTTAGATTTCATGACTCTACCCTGCCCAACCTATGCATGCATTGGGAAGAGAGCTCATTTCCATACTCTCTGACATACATATTGAAGCATTGCTACTAGCTTGGTTGATAGTTTACATTGCAGTTTACCCTTTGCACCATGCAATTTCATAGGTTTTGACAAAATGTTTAGTGGCTTGTGTCCTTCACACTGACCAGTTAACCCTGAGGTGTTGCGAGCCAACATACTGCCAGCATGCCTGTCTAGCTGCAAAGCCACTAGAGAAAGCCCACACAGCAATAAGGAACTGCAAAGCAGTCCCCAGTTGTTGGTTTCCCTATCAACCCCAGCAGGAAATCTGTGTTCATGCTTTTTATCTCACTTTTGTCTTTCTCTGAGCTTTTAATAGTAGTAGAGAGCATACCTCTGCAAAAAATTCTAAATAATAATCAAGTTACAGCAAAACTGCTTTTGAGAAAGTTGGTAGGATTTGTAGAAAAAATTACTTGGCCTCAAATCACCATTGTGCTGTGCTCACATTTTATAGATATAGATCAACAAGGACCTCTAGTAAGAGGAATAGAGAAGAAATGCTTTAACAAATTTTGCTTTTATGTAGAGCCAAGAAATCCTTGCAGTTAATCCGCCCTGGTGGGAAAAATGTCAGAAGATATTGGTGGAGAAAAACAATTGGGACTCTTTTGAAACCTACATCATGTGAGGACCCTTTTGTAGTGTAGGTTGACATTGTGGACATGAAGTGGTGCAGTGGGTATTATAGAGGACAATTGTCTAGTAATTCTGTACCTTGTACTAACATAGAAATGTAATAAGGACTGTGATTGTAAACCATGATGCATAGAAGGAGAATAACTAGTTAATGCTCTGCTAACCCAGAAAAAATGATGCAGGTGCACTGTGAACATAGTGTAACTCATACCCTCAATTATGAAAAACAATGGTGCACTCTGGGGTAAGGAGAACTAAGAAAAAAATGCATAGCAAAAAATAGGTCAGAGGAAAACAATGAGATCAGATGAAAGGTATAATAATAAAAATCGAGACGTGGCAATTAGAAAAGGAAGAATAAAAATGTAAAGAAGGCAGAGCTAGCAACCTTGTGTGTCTGTCTGTGCATGTGTGTCTTTTTCACCGACGCTGATCACCTTTCAGTAGTCCCACTGAATGCCAAGGCTGGTCCTCAGCACTGAGGGACTCTGGAGTCCCCAGGGCTCAAAAAGCACACAGTATTTTGTGAATGGCAAATGGTTGATTTTATCTCAGGTAAAACCTTCTCTCTGTGACTACCATGTTGCTGATGTTCATTAAAGCAGTTCTCCTTGTATAAATCCATTAAGAAACTAGTTAGGAGAACCCATGCCAGTCAAAATGTCTCTGTAACTGAAGATGATATCTAAAAAGCACTTTCACCTCATCATTAGGGCAGTTCTCATATTAAACGTTTTTGAGCCAGTCCGGGTTTTATGCTAATTTCACTCCTAGTTTGTGGAACAAAAGAGAATTGACTAAATATGTTACAACAGTTGAAATCTCAAAAAGTCGTTGCATTGATCAGCCTGTCTTTGGCCCAAGAAAGGCATGGATATCTCTGTGAATCTTTGAATGGAGGTGAGTAGTGTCTACCATGGAGGATTCTGTTACTTGATTGGTCAGGGTCATTCAGGAACATCTGAACCACATGAAATAATCAAGTTCCCTGGGAATCATGACATAAATTTCAAGTATTTTAGCTGATTTCTCAGATACTTTTTTGAAGGAGGTACCGGGGATTGAACCCAGGACATCATACATGGGAAGCAGGGGCTCAAATATTGAGCTACATCTGCTCCCCAATAAGAGTTGGTTTGTTTGTCTTTAGGAGGTGTGGGGGATCCCCGGACCTCATAGGTGGGAAGCACGCATTCAACCACTTAAGCTACATCTGCTGCCCACCCACAAATACTTTTTAATCCTTCCACCCTTTGAATAAGCATTTTCCCATTCAACCTCCACACTTAAAAACAATTGGTGGAAATTTTTTTAAGTGGAAGAAGAGTAAGTGGGATTTAAGTTTTCTTTTACTTTGTGTAGGATATATAAACAGGAAGCGTTTGGATGACGGTGGAATGAACAAGTCTATTTACTAGAAAATGATATTTCCAAAATTATGCCAGCAACAAAGAATATGTGGCATAAGCTTTTTATCCTTTCATAGTTTTCCTTTCTAGGGCTTGTAATAAGTTCTGAGCCCACTAGTAGTGAGCTGGTTTTCTGGTTTCTCACCAGCCTGCCAAGCTGGGCTTGCTAGAGTATATCTATGTAGTGTATGTTTATGTATAGGGTGTTACAAACTTTTAAATATTTTTTCTTCTAAAATAAGTCAAATTTTCTCTTTACCACTCACTTAAAAATCACATGACCAATATACAATAAATTCCCTTATTTGACTGGGTCTCTTTCAGCATCCTCTCCTTCATTCCATTAATCTCATTATTATGAGACATTTAATAAGTTGGTAAGGCAAATGTCTACTCATTTTTTTCTGTTTATTATCAATTCATTATTTTTTATGAGCGTTAGGAGAGTCAATGTGTGGCAGACCCAAAATAAGTTGGTAATATAAATAAGTATGTTTGGGGGAAATGTTGGATTTCACAGCTCTATGCATCTAACTGTGTTTCTATATGCCCTCCATTGTGGATACATCCATCCTAGACAGAATATTGAGATTGTGTAGGATATGACACATCTTGATTGGTTATATTTGAGTATGGTTCAGACTATTACATCTTGTATATTCTCATGTTCCATATGGAGTATTTGAAGCACTTTGATTTCTGTTCCATTAGAATTTCCTTAATAAAAAACTATTTGAAATAGGAGGTCAACAAGTTTAAGCATACTTTTTTCTTTATTCCACTACATCAAAGATCCAATCTTTCCCGTCTTGTAAGTCTCCCTTCCACTATTTTAAACCAAATTGTTTTTAACCCACCAAAATTTCTCCTTCAACCCAGATATATTTCTGATTATTTTGTAATTATTGCCAGATTTTAACATTCCTGCTCCCTACTTCCTTACTGAGATTTTGTGTCTCTTTGCAACATGCCTCCCAGTAATCTAAGATGTAAACATGACTGCTCAGTGGATTCACCCTTTCTCCAAGAGAGGAGAAATATCATATGCATATATGTCATTTTGGAGGATTTTGAAAGACAGTAGGCAAAGAATATTTTTACTGATTGTTTGAGGATAAACAAAGTACTGACTACAAACACATAATGGCACAGGAAACATCTAAATGAAATATAAATAAGTGAAACCACCTAGCTCAATGGGAGTACCATTGCATGCTTTCCCCCCAATTTGCTTAAGACCTTGTCTTCTGTCCTGAGTAGTTTCCTTAAGGAATTTCAGCCCTCCCTCACCCCTCAGTGCTCAGGGTTCAGTCCTCTGCTTCTCTCTGTGATTTCAATTGTGTTTCCAGTGTCAGCAACTCTCCTTCTCCCCATTCTGAAGTAGTGTGAGGCTTCTACTTAATTTTCACCTACTCCTATCTGTTATGGGCACATAAAAGGCACTCAGAAAATGAAGTCATACCTCCACTTGCATTTTCCAACTGAAGGTCTAATACTATTATTTACCAAAATATAATGTATAGCTGTAGCTGAAAGGCTAAAATAAAGCCACATATAATAGAAGGAGTTTCAAATCTTATAGCCATTTCTATTCATTCTAATGTGCATTTTCCCATGTCAAGCTGTACTTCCCTTATCAGTTTTTCCCACTCTGAAGAAGGTAACTCAGCATGGGATAAAATGTGCTAATCCTTCTCCTTATTACATCTTCTTTCTTAAGTCTGTCTAGCACTGCCCTCTTTTATTATGCTTTGGAATTCTGCTTAGTTCAACCAGTGTAGTCACCTCATAAACCTTGCCCTTAAATGTGCAAAATATATGGAAGAAATTTAAGGGCACTTAGGTCATGAAACCAAATATCTCACAACTTCCACAGACTGCGGAAAATCAGACTGGTTATTTAATTTTTGTTGTTGTTCCTGTTTTACTTTAGAGCCACTGTTGCATGCAGTCCTTATTGTGCTATCTGGACACTCGGGGGGAAATTGGATGTAAAAGAAGGAGTGGGTTTTTAAATTCTGAGCCATGGCCTCCACATTGCAAAGTGTGCTGTAAGCAAGCTATTTAATCTCACTGACTCACAGTAGCAATGAAATGCAGATCATACCTATTTATGTGGGTTTTAGTAAGAATAGAAAGCATGTCCTTCAGGCACTGAATGGTGTCTGTCACATGTTCATCAAGCAATGGTTAGGTAGCCAGCTTTACTATTTTCACTCAGATGTTTGGAGAAGGAGAAATGTCACCATGGTCATTACCATATATCACAAGTAAACCATTATCTTATGACCTTGAATCAAAGCATAGACAGCTATGATAATTCTTTGTGGGAATGGGCAGTATAAATATCATTCATAATAAAATGACAACTCAAAATAATCACATGAAGATGTTACTGTACCAAGCAGAATTTCTACAGATTAATTGTAGATTTAGGTGAAACTCATGATTTTCTATATTAATTTGATCAATGCTTTGAACCTGAATTAAACATAATTGGATTAAAAGCATTATTTATTATTAAAGTGTTTATTAAGATAGGTTAGCAGTTAAGAAAAAGGAGAGGGATTGAAATGTATTCAACACTTACAGTTTTCCATATTGTATGCTCATAATTTTATATATCCTATGGCATTTATTTTTTTTAACTTTTTTAAAAGATTTATTTTTTATTTATTATATATCCCCCTTCTGCTTGTTCTCACTGTGTTCATCTTTTTGTGTTCTTCTGTGTCTGCTTGTCTCCCCTCACTGTGGTGACCCACCAAGTCAGCTCACCGCATGGTGGCCTGCCTGCTCACAGAGGCTTGCCCTGCCTGTGGGGGCTTGCCCTGCCCATGGCAGCTTGCCTCTGCCCATAGTGGCTTGCCTCTGCCCATGAAAGCTTGCCCTGCCTGTGGCGGCTTGCCTTCTCAAGGTGGTCTGCCCACTCAAGGAGGCCCCAGGAACCAAACCTGGGGCCTCCCATGTGGTAAACTGGAGCCCTACCAATTGGGCTAAGCCGGCCCACTCTTATGGCATTTAAATGTAATGATTTACTTCATACAGTCATTCAAACAAAACTACTGAAAACAGAGGAACTTTTTTTCACCATTACATAATCCCTCTAATGACTTCCTTAGGATATGGTATTCCTAAAGATTCCACTTATTTGACTGCAAAATATACTTGGTGCTGATCTATTCATTATAATTAATCTACATTCAGTTCAGTTCAAATAGGAGTCTTCAATGACTATCTATTGACTCAGTTCCTATTTTATGTAATTGAGGTAGTCAAAACTAAAGAATTTGACAAATGAGAGCACTGCAAAAGAGTTCATACTTCTTGGCTTCTCAGAGAGGCCTTGGCTGCTGATGCTGCTTCTTGCAGTTCTGTTGATCTCCAACATATTCATCTTCTTTGGAAATGTGTCCATCATGATGGTGTGCATTCAGGATCCCAAACTTCACACAGCCATGTACTTCTTTCTCACTAATCTTTCCAATTTGAATCTCTGGTATACCACAAGCATAGTCCCTCATATGTTGTCAAATATTTGTCATAAGAAAAAGACCATCAGGTATGGTAGCTGTGTGGCCCAAGTCATCATCTTCCTGGCTCTGGGGGCCACCCAGTGCCTCCTCCTGATTGTTATGTCCCTTGACAGGTTTGTAGCAATCTGCAGAACTCTTCACTATGGAGTCATCATGGGGCCTGGACTCTGCCTAAAGATGGCCACTTTCTTGTGGCTCTCTGGTTTCAGCAATACAGTGTTGCACTCTTCTTTGACCCTTAGCATGACA
The DNA here is from genome assembly GCA_004027955.1 of Chaetophractus vellerosus. Classification (NCBI taxonomy): domain Eukaryota; kingdom Metazoa; phylum Chordata; class Mammalia; order Cingulata; family Chlamyphoridae; genus Chaetophractus; species Chaetophractus vellerosus. Next base: position 772 of record PVKH010004635.1, on the reverse strand, counting down.
CACTGTGGTCATTGGGAAGTCAACCACTTCTTCTGTAAGGTCTCTGCCCTTCTCAAGTTGTCATGTGCTGACACAAAGCCTATTGAGGATGAGCTCTTTTTCTTTAGTGTATTAATTCTGCTAATCCCAGTGACATAGATCCTCATCCCCTACAACTTCATAGTTCAAGCAGTATTGAGATTCAGATCATCAGAAGGATGGCAAAAGCCTTTGGGACATGTGTGTCCCTCATGGTTGTGGTGTCTCTCTTTTTTGGAACAGCCATCTATGTATATCTACAACCACCTTTGTCTACCTCTGAGGACTGGGGAAAACTGGTTTCCCTATTCCATGGAATATCACACCCATGTTGAACCCCCTCATCTATAGACTGAGAAATAAGTATATTAAGGCATCCTTCAAGAGGTTGATGTCAAGAATCATTTTCTGGGGGCCAGCTAGATAGCTCAGTGGATAAGGGTGCCGGTATACCACATGGGAGGCCCCAGGTTCAGTTCCCAGGGACCTCTCTGAGTGGGCAGATGGCCTTGAGAAAGGCAAGCCACCATGGGTGGGGCAAAGCCACTATGGGCAAGGCAAAAAGCCACCAAAGGCAGGGCAGAGCCACCACAGGCATGGCAAAGTCACCCGTGAAACATGGAGCTGCTGCCTGCTAAGTGCAGAAGCTGGGCAGTCCGCAAAACATGGAGCACTGCTGCCCACAAAACATGGAGTGGAGCTGCCCATGAAAACAGAATGGAGCCACCCACGAACAGAGTGAGCCACCTCTGTG
>PVKH010004634.1:0-23105 GCA_004027955.1 Chaetophractus vellerosus | reverse complement strand
TATCCTCCACTGCAACATCACCCATGACACTTCCCAAGTCCCCCAAAAAACCCTTCCCTCATCTATCATGCAGAACTGTATGGGAGAGAGGGTGGTCTACAGTCTGAACTGTGACCCATGCATGGTGGCAAAGCCCCAAAATGTGTATATCTATCACAGTTGTTGTGCCACACTGAAGAAGGATGTATATGTGGGAGGTTGTGGGAGGTGAGTGAGGTGTGGCATATGGGTACTCCTAAAATTTCTGTGTAACATTTATGTAATCAATGTATCCTAAATATATATATATATAAAATATATACATATATAAAAGCATATGAGATGAATATTAGAGCAAATATTAGAAAGGTAGGGCAAAAACTACAAAGCTGAAACTCAAAAAACGAGGTGTGGGAGGCAGTGGTTGGGTACCTCCTAGTAAGCCTCTCCTTGAGGGTCCAGCCCACCACTCTCCTCGAGGATTTCCTGGCTTGAGCTGGGCAGGGTCTATGCTCTGCTGGGCCAGCTGCAAACCCAGCCAAGTCCTCTTCTGGCTCTAACACTGGTGAGGCCACGTGCTCGCAAGCATTTCGTTAAACCTCTCCCGTACAATTTTTTTTTTTTTTAAAGATGTATTTATTTTATTACATATCTCCCCTTCCCCCCCGCTGTGGCGACGCGCCGAGACTGGTCACTGCGCAGGCACGGCTTTCCCCGCTTGTGGGCGGCTTCTGCTTCCATTCACGGCCGGCTCTCAGTTCGCGGGTGGCTGGCTGCACTCCATTCGCGGACGACCTGCCCTGCCTGTGGCGGCTTTTGCCCTGTCCGTGGCAGCTTTTTGCCCTGCCCACGGCGGCTCCGGCCCGCCCATGGCAGCCTGCCATTCTCAAGGCGGTCTGCCCGCTAGGAGAGGTCCCCGGGAACCGAACCCGGGGCCTCCCATGTGGTATGCCGGTGCCCTATCCACTGGGCTATCGAGCCGGCCCCTCCCATACAATTTTATAGCACAAAAAACCACAATCAAAACTGGCAACTAAGTGGCAAGCATGACGTCATGTCTTCAAAATTATATGCAAATAAGAACCTGGCTCTAATGCCATCCACAGAATGGACCCTTGTGGTGACATCTAGACAGATTATTCCTGTGCAAGCAACACTGATGGTCACCAAGACTAAACACACCCCGATCAAATCTCAGCGAACAAGCCTTCCAGTCCATGTAAGTATGTATCCATGGGACCCCCACCCAGATATAGAGCACCCCAGCAGGCTCTCTTATGCCCCCTTCTAATTGCAGCCCTTCCCAAGGCAATCACTATTCTGCAGATCAGATTTGCCTGTTCCTGAACTTCATAGCAATGGAATCATACAGAACATATGCTCTCAGGTCTGGCTCCTTTTGCTCAACACTGAGTCCATGAGAGTTACATGTTGTGTACAGCAGCAGTTCTTTTTCATTACTGCTGACCTCATTTATTTCTTCATTCTACTGTTAATGGACATTTGTGTTGTCTGCAGTTTGGGGCTATTATGAAAAATATTGCTGAAAATATTACGGTACATGTCTCTGGTGAATGTAAGCATTCATTTCTCTTGGTGATATACCGAGGAGTAGAAATGCTGATATATAGAGCATATGGCTGTTTGGATTTTAGCAGATATTGCCAAACACTTGCAAAGTGGTTCAACAGATACTCTTAGCGGCAATGCCCCACGTTCTCGCCAACACTTGAATTTTCAGTCCTTTCAGTTTTAGCTGTGGTTAACATTTCAGCCCAAGCCTGAAGACCTCAACCCTCCTCACCTGAATTCTTCTCACATATTTTTCAAAGTCAATGTAACTGAGAGCCGACTCTGGCTCTTCTTTCCACCAATTTGCAACTCTTTCATCCCCTAGCTTTAATGATAAACTCATGGAAAGCTAAACTACTCACATGACTTTTAAAATTACTTGTGTTCCTCTCCACTTCTCCCCTCTCTAGCCAATTCAATTTGGAGGACAATCTCTTCAATAACTCTTGTTTTTGGGGTCCCTCTCTTCAATGCCCCCCATTATCACTGCCCTAGTTTAGCCACCATTATCTCTTGCCTAGGATGTTTTAAATTCAGTAAAAAGGTTTCTTTAAACAGCTCATTCCAGGCATTTTAGAAATGGCTTTTATTCATTTTCTAGGCAACTTCTCTGGCTCCTGATCAAAGGGCCTTTAAACTCATAACTGGATTAGTCTAATATTCAAAGGTATTATAGTTAAAGTGGCTAATTTCTCCCTCTGTTAGCTCGCTGAAATCCCTTCAAATGAGAAATGTAAAAGTGTGATCTGAAATTCATTTTCTTATAAGTGTTTGTTTTTTTTTTTTGAAGTATTAGCTCTTTCAATGTAGCTGGACTGTTACTGAGGCCAGTCAGCAATTCTTCTGGAGGCTTGAAATGGAGGCTGTCTTGTGTTCACATGCCGCAAGTTGTCTTATAAAGGTCCTTGTGTATTGCTGGGTTTTAATGCTGGGCTCTATATTCTAGAATCATCCTGGTTGGTTGAGAGACAAGAAAAGACTACTGGCCTTTCTCCTTCCATCCCTGTGTAGAAACTGCCTCCTAACCTAACCAGATGATATTGGCTTTCCAACATCCTCTTCACCCTCTTCAAACATCATTCCCCATCCCTCCAGATTCCACAGGCATCCACGCCATGGCTGAAGATGATGGTAAAGTTCAGTGGCTCTGAGATCTGCTTGCCTGGAATCAACGAATCCCATTTTCAACATGTCTAACCGTGGGGTACTGGGTCAGTCGCTTTGCCGCTCTAAGTCTCATTTTCCCCGTCTGTAAACATGGGAATCATTGTGCCTGATCACAGGGTTGTTGTGAAAATTAAATGGGACAATCTACATAAAGCCCAATGCCTAGCATTTAGCGAGCACCCTCTACACGTTAGCTGTGAGTGTCATTACTAGTAACTCTAGAAAAAGCTCCCCAAAGCCATTTCCTCCTTTCATGTCTTACTCTGCTCCTACTCATTTTACTATAGACTCTTAGCAGTCCTCTCGCCCCCGTAGAGTTCTTGCCCTTCAGATTCAACTTCCTGCCTCTCAGCCAGTTTACCTTGTTTCCCAGACGCCGACTGCAGCAGCAATAGCAGCTTCCCGCTGAGTATCCATGTGCTCCCTCACGTTTCCAACCGTCCTTTTAGCTGGGTGAGGCCATTTGGTAGTTCTGGCCAAAGGGAAACTTCACTTACAGGTCCAAGCATTAAGAGCTGGTGTCCACAACCTCAGCTCTTTCTTCCTCTGCTACAGCCACAAAGGAGGTTGTGTGTCCGATGTGGCACAAGTTTGTGGAGTTTCTATTAGCTTGGATCCCTTAATGACTGTGTGGAGCAGAAACGCCCAGCGGAACCATGTTGGCTATATAGATTGATCAAGAAAGAAACCTTCTTGTGTTATGCCTACTAAGATTTGGGGGCTAATTTGTTACTGCAGCATAACCTAGGCTAGCTCTGACTGATATATTAACTTAGCTTTTAAGCTGACAGCATGAAAATGAGCCTCGTTTGTCCAGCCCACATTCTTTAACTGTCCTGGAGGGACTACCAGGCTGAATCTATCCCAGCCCCTTCAACCCCTTTGGAGCTGCCATCTTGAATATCCTTTTAGGCTAGTACTGGCTGTGCCAAAAGAAAGATGTGGTCATACCCAAAGACTCAAAAGAGTCTTTCTAGGGTCTACAAGAGACTCTGAGAATGCACTTCATTTGCCTCTGCCAGAATTACTAGACTTTTATCCATGAAAAAATCAAACAAACATGATATGTAACGTATCTAGGCTCCTACAGTTCTTTAAGTATGCCAGAAACTTCTTACATTCCCTTGTTCCTCTGCCCACAATCTTTTTGTTCCCACTCCTACCATATTAGCTCCTTTCCTAGACAACAATCTTCAGGTCTCAAAATAAACGCCACTTCCTCTAAGAAGCCTTCTTTGATCTCCCGAACTAGAACAGCAGCAATCTCTGCATACTCCAGGCTTGCCCTTGGTAATGCCCAGAGTATTTGCAATCTCTTGTTTAACGTCTTCTTTGTTAAGCTGGGAATTCCATGAAGAAAGAGGCTACATTTGATTTATTTGCCACTATGTCCTCAACTCCAAATTCTGTTCCTGGAAGAGAACAGGCGCTTAAAAATTATCCGTTGAGCAATGCCCTTATAAGTAAGATGGAGAACAATTCAGAAAGCCATCCCTTCTGAGTAAGTGAGCTCTCACATTAAAACATCTAGACTGAGGAGATAATTCTCCTCTGAGACAGTTCATAAGTTACACTGTCAAGAATAGTTTCCTATAAATTGCTTTCTCCAAATTTTAGTTCCATTTTGAAAATGTGAAATAAAATCCAATCCTTGGATTCTTGATTCTGAGGTTAGACATTAGCTTGCTGAGATGTCAGCACTATTTTTGTGAATTAGAAACTAGTGGAGTGTTCACAAAGAAATATGGCGTGAAAGCCAGACTGGAGAGCTCATCATCACAGAGCACTCCTGATTCTGACGAGACGACCTCAGAGTGGAGCAAAGTGCTCCAGACAATCTCGGTGTTGTATTGTTTTTCTTTCTTACAACTACAAGGGAAAATCTCAAACAGTGCACAATGCCTGGAGGAAACTTTTTACCCACCCCTCTGAGTCAACAAGTGGCAGAAAGTATTCAACGATACCATTTTATTTTACGTTACACCGTTTTGCGGCAAAGAACAAGCCAAATACTCTCAGAATGGGACTTGGAAAGCCAAATTTTAGAATAAACCAAAAGCAATTTTTGAATTAGTTTCTTGGGTTGGGACAGAAACGGAAACAATGCATGTAATATGAGGCACATAGATAACCAGATAATATAATATTACACTCAACTATCAGCTTTTCACTCCTTTTCTTTCCTGGCTTGTCTGTTTCATTTACTCTATGTGGGCAATCTTTTAATGTTGTAGAAGAATATATGAATATGTTATCAGAAGCAACCTATTAATTTGTTTTACTCCTAAACAAATGACTGTTTTGCTTGGTGGTGTTTTTTCCCCTTATGTAATCAACCACATATTGTAGCTTTTGGGAAAAAAAAATCTATTTCTTTTTTGATTATAAAAACCCTGCTACTCATATTTTGGTATCATCTCTGTTGTGACATCCAGATATCCTAAGCATTTGAAACATTTTATATTGCTTTTTAACATTCAAAACTTTGGCAGTTGGGGCAATTTTCTAGTCATTCACCCCAGTGAATCTAAACTGATATCTTTTTCCAACTTTCATCAGGGGAAATTACAATATGGTATGAGGCTTCTCTCCTGATTTCAAAACCCCTTTCAATTCTGTCACTGAAAAGACCGAACACAAGCAGACACTTGAAATAAGAACCAGTTCTGTTTATGATTGCTAGTTAACGCTTTCTAAAGTCCATAAAATGACAGTAACTCTGAAGTTACTATAGAGAAAAGAGCAATGCTTAAATGGGAAATACTGAATAAATGAATTTTGTTTCAAAGTTTCCAGAATTCTCATCACAGAGGCTGAGGGTTGGTTAGAAGAGACCTTAGATATAATCCAATGTGACTGCCCCCCCGCCCCAGCTGAGGTTTGAAGCCTCATGTATAAAGCTCTGACTTTTGCAAAAGAGAAAACAGAACCCCAGAAACTTGAAATGAACCAAAGCCCTACCCAGAGAACCCAGCATGCCCTGGATACAGTGATAGGGTTGGAAAGAAGGTTCTAGACTCCTACTGCCTGGCTTCTACATGCAGGCTGTGGGAGCGTGGGCAAGAGACGGCCTCTCTGAGCCTTCATTTCTGCATCTCCACATGAGGGTGATAATGGCACTTATTTTATAGGGCAACTGTGAAGATTAAATGTATATAAAGAAAGAGCTAAGACCGGCCACTGTCACATAGAGAACAATCGATGTTGGCTGTATTACTAATTGACTCGAAGCCCAGTTTGTATTCCTACACAGCACAAAGGAGATTTTCATTCTAATGTCAATGCTTTCAGCTTCTGGGGACAAACTCTTAACCCCCAAGACAATTCCTAGTGGATGTACGAGGCAAATTTTGGCCCAAAGCATTCCCTTACCTTTTGTCTCCTCCATGTCCCTACCTTTGGTCTACTTTCTTATCGACTATCTGGAGATTGGAAATGGTGATTTGGAACCCAATTCATGTTGGTATTTCTCTGTTTCTGACAAAGAAGTTTGTTTTTTGTTTTGGGAGACCTTTTCCAGGCACACAACCACCATCAATAACTGGGTCTGCTAAAGGGGCTCTGACATTTTGGACCAAACAGCACCTCTGGTTCCATGTTGCCAAGTGTCTCCCGCGCCATCGTGTGGTCAGGGGCTGAGTGAGAGGTCACATTCAGTTCTGACCATTTATCTTCTCCACTTGCTTTGGAGCTTGGGAAAAATGTGAATCCAAATCAACTTTATTACAGAATCCTCATGGTACTAGCAGAGATTGCAGTCTCAAAGGTAACGTCTCGATTGTTTCATCAACATAGCCTTGGAGCTTAAAAGATACCTACGCTTCTCTCTCTTCCTTCATTTTTGTCAATCTGTGAAATATATTTTCTGGATTTGGCTGATTCCTCAGGACCAGGGTTAAAAAGCTCACTGGTTTCCATCAGTGGTTCTCAAACTTTAGTGTGGGTTGGCTTTGCCTGGAAGCCTTATTAAGAGCACAGATTGTGGGGCCCCACTCCCAAAGTTTCTGATTCTGGAAGTGTGGGGTGGGGCCTGAGAATGGGACGCTGATTGTCCTGGCTCTCACCTTGAGAATCACCGCTCTAGAGTAGCATCTCTGAGAGGTTCAGGCTAAACAGGTTTCTTCCCCAGCACTTCCTGGGTGCATGTGGGACACTCTCCCCACGGGACAGCTCTGTGGGGCAGGTGCTTTCATTAGTCCCGTTCTCAGGTCAGAGGTTCAACAACTCGCCCAGGCCCCACAGCCCAGAAGTGACAGACTCTGGCTCCAGCACCCTTGGCCGCTGCTGCTGTTGGGTTTAGTTCCCGTTAAACATTCAGATTCCAATCGTTAGTGCCCAAGTATCTCACCTTCACCCCTTCTGTTTGAATTTAGTATTTTACTCTTCATTCTGTCTCCTTTGGTGGTTGTAATATATTTTTTTCTTCTTCTGAGTCTCACGTTAATTTTTGTCATGTTTATTTACATCAGAGTTTCCCAGGCAGCAGGTTGTGGCTCAGTGCTGGCCAGGGGTGACCTTGAGCAAAACGACCACGATGACCTTGTGCGTGTGGCCACATCTACTCAGGTTTGCTCACCCGAGGCTACGGCCTCACGCCTGTGTGAGCGTGGGGAGTACGGGTGGGTGAGCGAGGCACACCTGGGCTTTTGTGTGTGTCTGAGTGTGAGCATGAGTGTGTATGACTGTGTGTGCATCTGTGAGTATGTGAACCATCCTTGCTTTTAGGAGAAGGAGGCAGTAACAACGGCAGAAGTTCTTTTGAAAACGTTCTTACTTGGCAAAATATATATATATTTTTTTTGTTACATATCCCCCCCCCCTTCTGCTTGCTCTTGCTGTGTGTCCATTCTTCTGTGTTTTTCTATGTCTGCTTCTTGTCTCCCCCCATCTTTGCAGCAACGCGCCGAGCTGGCCCTCTGCGCAGGCAGCTCACCCCGTTCGTGGGTGGCTCCATTCCGTTTCACGGGCGGCTCCGCTCTGTGTTTTGCAGGCAGCAGAGCTCCGTGTTTTTGCGGGCTGTTAGGCTCCGTGATTCGCAGGCTGCAGCTCCGTGTTTCATGGGTGATTTGCCATGCCCGTGGGGGCTCCGCCCTGCCCGTGGTGGCTTTTTGCCTTGCCCACGGTGGCTTTGCCCCACCCACGGCAGCTTGCCTTTCTCAAGGCCGTCTGCCCGCTCGGAGAGGTCCCCGGGTACCGAACCCGGGGCCTCCCATGTGGTATATCGGCGCCCTTATCCACTGGGCTATACAGCCGGCCCCTACTTGGCAAAATAAAAAGCCGTGCTTATTTTTCCAGTGCCGACTTTTGAGGAGGAATTTACTGGAATTCCAAACCCTGGAAACCACTGATGTGAATTATTCATTTCCTGAAGGACCTTTAATATACATAATTAATTTCACTTACTTGCCTGCATTTGACTCTTTCCAGGACAAACACACACTTCACAAATATATATATATATTTTTAGCATTGGTTGGGTGGAAAAGCTTGCAGTTTGGGTTAGAAAATTGGGGTCTATCCTTAAGTGAGAGAATATCGCATGCACATGAGGGAAATGGGACATGGCTGGTGAGGAAACTGGCTTCATCTGCTCCTCTGTGTCTCTTCCTCTCTGTAGAAAAATTCTAGGCAGCCTCTCACAACTCCTGCGGCATTTCCTCATTCCAAGAGTTACTGTTAGCTGTCAAGATACCTCTAATTTCCTGATAGGATTTTGAGAAATGGAAACTTTTGCAAAAGAAAATTATCCTCTCATTGGTGTGTTGTGTATTTTTAATATTCCATTAGACTTAGTCGACTTATCTCTATAATTTCAAACTGCACCATATCATTTATGGGCTGCAAAAGGATTTTCATTGGCAAGTTAAGTCCAATTGTAGAATGGTGTGTTTATCAGTTTCCTCAAAATGTCATCTAAATTCACATTTCACATCCTAAGGTCTGAGCTGTGTTCTTTCTTCATCTCGGAGAGCAAAAAATTACAACATCCAACTATCACTTCTAATATGAATAAAAGATGTTCCTCACTTTATCTATTTGAAGCCAATATCCCTGAAGAATTTAAATATCTCACTCTTTTTCTTTTGCTTCCCAAAAAATAGCCCTGGGAGAAACCCATCAGATTCATCTCGGCCATCCATTCACAGGGCTACTGGGCTACGAAATCAAATCCCATTTGTAAAACAAAGCAAAATGCTTTAAAAATCCATTAAAGCTGAGTTAGTGACAGACACAAAGGAGATTCACCCACTGCATCAATTCCATCCTCCCAGCCCCTGCCAGGATCCTGTCACCGGCCTCTACATGGCTGTGTGGCCCTGGGGAAGTTTCCTGAGCTCTCTGAGCCCAGGCTCCTCAAGGATGCCATCAAGCAAATAATGGTTCCCCAAACTCAGTGTTTTGTGGGAGTTAGATGAGGATTTATGCAAAGTATTTAGCCCAATGCTGGGTTCATACTAAGTCGTCAATAAAATTTAATTGTACTATTAGTATTATTTATTATCACCAAATAATGCCACTTTCATAACACGTGCGTTTTATTCCCTCTGTTTCCTACTCTCTTGCCTTTGTATGTTTTCTTCCCTCTGCCAGAAACAGGCTTCCTCCCTTTCTTCTCAGAATCCTCCTTCCTACCCTCTAAATGAGGGGTTGCAAATCACTGCCCATGGACCAAATCTGGCTTGCCCCTGGCATTTAAAAATAAAGTTTTATTGGAACACAGCTACATGCATTCATTGCCATATTGTCTGTGGCAGCTTTTGTGCTGCAGTGGCAAAGTGGAATCACTGCATCTGACCCCTATAAGGCCTGAAAGCCTAAAATAGTTACCACCCGGCCCTTTGCAGACAAAGACTATAGACCTCATGCAAATCCTCAGCTCACGCCATCCCATGCCCGCTGCCTTCCCCAGCACTCTGAGACAAAGTCACTTCTCTGGCCATGGCCCATCTGTGGTCCCATCATGCATCACTTTGCTCTCAAGGCATCTCCAGGACTGACTCCCTGTTACACTGTGAGCACCATCAAAGGTAGGAGAAGGTGGGTCCTCAGGGTAGGCAGACCCTGAGGTGTGGGAGGTGGGGGCTGAGTGGAGGGTTCCTGGGGTCTCAGCTTCAGGCGGGGGCATGAGAAGGGAGGCAGAGGGCTGTTGTGACGTGGGCTGCTACACAGACCCCACGGGTCGCCGTGCAGGAGAAGCACGCCCGCGCACACAGCTACCGTCTCACGTACGCACCTTCGCACGTGCTCTCGACTCCAAGCTCCCACGAGGAGCATGACAAAGTAAACTGACACAGACCAGCGGGGTCTTCACACCTGAGCCCTACAGGGCAGCTTTTGCCTGTTGCAGGACATCTGAATATGGGGGGGGGGGGGTGGCGGCGGGAGACCACATCTGGCTGGTTCTCTGTCTTCATTTTATTCTGGAGGTGATCCCAAGAAACACGAGTGAGGAGGAGGAAAAGGGAGACAGAAAATGGAAAAGAGCCAGTACACTGGGCGGTAATGGACAGGTTATCAATGCGGGCACCAGAGGACCGGGCAGGACACGTCTCCTGCTTGTCCTTCTCTGCCTTTATCTACCAGCTCCTGCCCTCAATGGTTGAGGGCTTCTCCTGGAGCACAAGCTCCCTGAGCAGGCCGAGGACACTGCTGGGGTCGGAGGAGGCCCTCGTGAGACAGCGGCAGGGAGAGCGGGAGGGAGTGGTGGGTGTGAGGGCACCTGCCTGGGCCACCAACAGCCACTGCAGCATTACCCACCCCAAGGTCGGAGGGCCGGTGCTCCCCACCAGAGCTCGTGCAGGCACGAGGGACGCACAACCCAGCTCTACTTTTCTACCCATCTCCTCACTGCTCCCCTTCAAGCCCCAGTAAGTCAGTTATGGAATCAGGGACCCTAGACGGAAATTGCTGACCTGATTCGGCAGACTCGACATTTACTAAGCAAAAAGCTTTTTAAGTTAAGTGATAAGACACTCATGTTTTTTTTTAAAAACACCTGCCATCAGGCACGATCGGGCAGCCGAGGGGACAGCGCTAGCAGGCAGGGCCAGGTATTAGCAGTCTAGCTCACGCAGGCTTTCCAATCGCCTCTGGACAAGTTTTCTTGGCTCTCCAATTCCCTTCCACAGAAGCACCAGTTACCATCATTCCACCGTTAAGAGGGGGCCAAGTCTGTGCGCTAGTTAACGCTGCTTCTAACCCTTTGCAGGACTTGGACTTCCCAGTCAAACTTGCTGTGAGAATACGACTGGCTTCAAATGTACTTGGCTTAGGTTTCCCCAGGTCCCCACACATATTCTTCATCCATTCAACCACCTTCCGAGCTCCTCTTGAAAATAATATCTCTATGAAGGACGACTACATCACAAACCTTCTCAAGGAGCCTGAAGTTGACAGAGGCAGGAGAATAAAATAAATTTTTCCTTGTGAGAACTGCATTGATAGGATGACAAACAATTTTACGTGAATATGGAAGAAGGAGTGAGCCCTTCAGCCCAGAAAGGCTGGAAAGGCTCTACAGAGGAAGAAATATTTGAACCGTATTTAGAAGGGAACCAGAGAAATGGGCGAGAATGTTAGCAGAGGAAACAGCATAAGTGTACTAGTTATCTACTGCTGTATAACAAACTATCCAAAACGTAGTTCTTTAAAGTAACATTAAGCATTTAGTATGCACCACTTAGAAGCTCCTTAGCTGGGTAGTTCCAGCCCAGGACCTCTCATAAGTTAGCAGTCAAAACATCGGTGGGGCTGAAGTCATCTGAAAACTTGACTGTGGCTAGAGGATCTGCTTCTGAGATGTTTCCCTCACATTCTTGGGGTGTTGGTTCCTTGCCAAGTGTGTCTATAGGATTACTTGTGTGTCCTCACAATATAGCGGTTGCCATCCCCCATAGCAAGAAAGAGCAAGAATACCAGAGGCCTGGCAGTGCATAAAGTCATTTCCGCAGCATCGTGTTGGCTACACAGGCCATCACTAGCCAGTGTGGGAGGGGGCTACATAAAAGCACGGCAACCAGAAAGTGGGACTCTTTGGGGGGTATTTTGGAGGCTGGCTATTGTCATATGTAAAAATAAGAAGTGCATTATTGTTGAGGAAAAGGGGAAAGGTTGATGTCATGGGACTATTGAGTGAGTTAGTGAAACAGTGGCAGGAGATAAAGCCAAAGCATGGCCAGGTTGTAGTTTAGGCCAAGGAGTTGTGACAAAGAAAGGCACTGCAGCCAATGGTCTCTCCTCCAGCTCAACCGTTGGGATATGCTTTCAGGAACTAGGGGTGCCCACTGCAGAATTGGGTTCCCGAGCAGTGAGCCCCTTCCCATGAATTGGCACCCAGAGACCCCAAACGGCTCCACATCTTTGAGACAATTCAGACTTGCTTTTTCATTCTCCACTCTGACTAGCCTTGCCCAGACCCAGGCTTAAAGCCCAAGAAGACAGCAAAGTCTTCTCTCACCTTAGACTTTCTATCCTGCACAGCCTGATAGCTTGTGTCTGGAAATTTTTGATTCCTGTTTGTCAAGAGTGGAACAGAAAACCCACGATGACAGCCTCTTTGGGCTCACATGCACCTAGGTGTCACCTCCACTTCCATCTGATTTCCGATGGTGTGAACTTGAGAAAGTCAATGCCCACCTCTGACCTTCAACTTCCTCATGGGTAAGGTGGGAGTGACAGCACTATGCCATGAGCTATTGAAGGAATAAATGGATAAGATGGTGCATTTACAATTTCTGACACACAGAGGCAACTTTCAAATAACCATACCATAACCATGATCTTCTCCTCTCTTTCCATCATCTCATTAAACTGAGATGGTAGTTTACTACAAAGCTCATCAACCCAACAAGAATTGATCTCTTTTGGCAGAATTTCACCAAAAGTCCCTTTGGAGCTAACATGTTGCCCTGGTTCCTTAAAATTAATCCTTAGACTGGCCTGAGGGTGTGGGGTGAGGCATTTACATGGGTTTCTACTGGCCTTTCAAAGTCCGGCGTGAAGCTGTCCAGTGCTGTCCGGCAGCCATCAAGGGGGAGGTGGTCACATCATCCTTTGTGGTGGGCTGATGTTCTGCCAGGCTATCACCACAGTTGGAACTGCATGCTTGGAAAGCAATTCTTGTTTCTTGGGTACGTGACAAAGGGAAGTCTAGGATCTAGGGGCCAGGTTTGTTTAAATTCAGTGTAGAGACAGAGGCAGCTAAGTTCAAGTCCAAGTCCAGGGTCTGACGGCAGGTAGACTCATGCCTCCTCCCCTTGCATGGGAGTGAGGGGCAGAGAGGAAGGTATCATGGCTGAGCAGCCACCGGCATCCCAAATACGCTCGTCCATTCCTCTCCCTCCACTTCCTGCCTCTCTGTTCCCAGGGAAAACTCCTAAGAGTGACGAACGGGAGACCTGTGTGCATCTGTGGGTGGATAAAAAGTTGTCCCTAGGCTTGTTAACTGGAACCAAGAAGGGAAAATAACCGAGTAGGAATACTGTGCAGAAGGCATATTTAGGTGGTCCTCCCTGCAGCCACGCCTAGACGAAGGACCGTCGTGTTCCTTCTGAGTGTGGGAGGCAGCATGGGGGATAACAGCTGGGTTACCAACATTGGAATGTCGGGGCAGGAGCCAGAGTCCAATGGTTCGTGTGGCCAGCAGGATCTCTCTCGTGCTCTTTGAGAGATTGTCAAATTCCTTCTTCTTTCCTTCATGTGCATAGCTCCCTGTACTGTAGCAGGCAGTGTGTAGGTACCATACTATAATTCTTTTTGCATTTGTGACTCACTAGGTTGGCCAAATATCTCAAAAGTGGGAGCCACCCAGCTCAGAGTATGCCAGAGAGAACGTGAGCTCAGTAAAGGCTGCCTGGCTCAAACCGTATTTCCTGATCTACCCATTGAGATCATGGAGAGAAAATAACCTGGCAGGAATGCCCCCACTCCTACCTTCCACTCCCATGGAAGATGTGATGGTTAGGCTAATGTGTCAACTCGGCCAGGAAATTGTGTCCAGGTATTAGGTCCAGCAAGCACTGGGCTAATTGTAATACAAGAGCATTTATGGACTTCGATCACCAGTGAGTTTACTGCATGGATGGCTGATTACATCTGCATCAATCAGGGAAATTGGATCAAGAATTGATGACGCTTTTATCCATTCAGTTGACTGCCTTAAAAGGGAACTGATTTCAACATTCAGAGAGAATTTCCCAGCTTGTCGTTTGACAGCCAACTTCTCCCAGAAACTCATCGAGGACCCTTCATCAGCCTTTCATCGGGGCCCCTGGCTTGCAGCCTGCCTGCGGAACCTGGACTTGTGCATCCCCACGGTCACGTGAGAGACTCTTATAAAAATCTTATATTATTAACATATATCCGGTTGATTCTGTTTCCCGAGAGAACCCTGACTAAAACAGAAGACATCACTAATTAACTACTGAAGAACTAAAGTGTGACTTAGAATCCTTCCCAACACAGCATCTCAGGCAACCACTGAAAATCTTCAGAGTAGGCATGTGAACTTAAACCGGTTTTTCACTTTTGAGTTTGTAGATTGTGGATGCCCCTGACCTTTGCTTCTAGATTTGCCAACCCAACAACATACCACTCTAATACCTAGGTTGCTTATTCTTTCTCTAGAACTGACTGTTGGACTAAATCAATGGGATCATGGGCCACCCAGACTTGAAGTTTAGAATTCACAATCCAACGAGTTTTCTCATTTCCTTTTCTATCAATTCGGAGGATCGCTCATTGCAAGGTCATATACCACAACAGTCCCCAAGGACCCATCGTGTGCTGGCTCTGTGCTAGGCAGACACAGCGGGAAAAGGCACCAAGCAGCCCTCAAGTGGGCAGGTGGGTGGGACAACACCTCCAACGTGCAGTGGTCTCGCAGAGGTTAAGAGGGAGCAGTGAGCAAGAGAGGAGGAGCTGCCACTCAGGCCTCTGGGGTGGGAGTCTTAAGCTTTCTTTCTGCCCGGACCCCCTTAGCAGTCTAGTGAAACCGGACCCCTTTCTCAGAATGTTTTTGGACACATAAAATAAAAATATAGGAATACAAAGGAAGACAATTAGATTGAAGTAGTGTTATGAATAGTCAAAAACTGATGTGGTAGTACATGTGCTTCTCTGACAACTTGTTAATAAGATCTAGTGTTAAGTCTAATAATTACATTAAGTTAAAACCAGTAGAGACCGAGAACAATTTTTTATACATCTGCATCCCCTGCGATGTGTTATAAAAAACATCTCTGGCTGCTATTGCTAACAGAGCCAAGGGAATGGCTAACACCATCCTGGTTTGCCGACACTGCTAATGGAAGAGAGTGTGAAATTGTAGTTAGGGTTAATAGAAAAACTCACAAACATGAGCTGTTTTCCACACCCAGGGGCATAGACCCCCTGGATTCAGCCCACAGACCTCAGGTTAGGCCCCTGGCTCTAGGAAAAGTTGTTGGAATTTTTCACAGAGAAGGGAGATGCAAAAGCAGGACATTTTGATGCTTTATCTGGGGCAGTTTTTATCTTTTAAAAAAAGTACATTCATGTGTCACCACGAGGCTTATTTGGTAGGACACTAATTACGTGCTTGCATATTTCTTTTTTAAGCACCGCTATAAACAAATGCTATTTTAAAATAAAATTCTTTTAAGCACTGCTCTTGTCATCCAGCGGAGATCAGGTAATCGTATCATCTGCTCTAAGGCTACACCCACGACCAGCGGCTGCCCAGGCCGTCCTGCTCTGATGGAGAGGGTGAGCCATGCTCACCCTGGCACCCGGGGCAGAGAGCCTGGTGACACTCAGAGCGGGCACAGCTCAGAACACACGTCCGGTCGTTTCCCGTCCGCACAGCCGAAGAAGGTGGCGGTAAAGCCCCCGCTGCCCCTCGTGCCTGCCCAGCAGTAGGGACCTTTGGCTGTCTGGGTGCTTTCTGCCAGCAGTGACCCTTTCCTCTTTTGACATCTTTAACAGGAAATTTGCTGTGTGCTGGGCTTAAGAAATCCCTTCAAAAGTCTTTGTTAAAGCAAGCCCTTGGAATGTATTTGGGGTTGAGTTGGAATCGGGAACGTCACCTTATTTGGAAATGGAGTGTTTCGAGATGCGGTCAAACTAGAGGGTAAATCCTAATCCAATATGACTGGTGTCCTTATAAGAAGAAATTGGAACTCAGAGACAGAAAGAGTGAGGAGAAGGCCACGTAAAGATGGAGAAAAGACAGGCGGCTGTGTGCAGGAGAGGCCTACCACAGCGACACGCCCATGTGCCAAGACAACAGGAATCTCCAGCCAACGCCGGAATCTGGGAGGGCCAGGGAGGCCCCCCCACAAGGTTCAGAGGGAGCTCGGCCCTGCCGGTACCTGGATTTCAGACCCCTGGCCTCCAGGGCTGAGAGATCAAATTTCCGTTGTTTTAAGCCACCCAGTATGTGGTACTTTGTTACAGCAGCCCCAGGGATCAGAAGGAAAGAAGGAAGGATTAGATTTTTTTGTTGTTGTTACATATCCCTCCCCTTTTTTCTGCTTGCTCTTGCTGTGTGTTCATTTTTTTGTGTGTGTTCTTCTATGTCTGCTTTGTCTCCCCCTGCTTCGGCGATGTGCTGAGTCAGCTCACCGTGCAGGCAGCTTGCCCCGCTTGTGGGTAGGTCTGCTTCCGTTCCCAGGCGGCTTTTGCTCCGTTCGCAGGCGGCTCGCCCTGCCCGTGGCAGCTTTTTGCCCTGCCCACGGTGGCTCTGCCTTGCCCACAGCAGCTTTGCCTTCTCAGGTGGTCTGCCCGCTCAGAGAGGTCCCCGGGAACTGAACCTGGGGCCTCCCATGTGGTGTACTGGCGCCCTATCCACTGGGCTATACAGCTGGCCCCGGAAGGATTAGATTTTCTAGCCTCAGCTTTCTTCCTGGGGGACCTGGAGCTCAAGCACAAGCAGGTTCTCCCCCAGTGCCCTGTGCTCTGCCAAGGGGGCCACTGAGGACCAAAACACAGCCAGGTCTGCTCACCAAGCCCCATGCCTGGCAAGGGGGTGCCACTCAGGGGAACAGGCAGCTCTTCCTCGCTGGCGTAGAGGAACCCATGGCTGGGCAGCCAGCTCCCGCCTCCTGCTCCCACCCTCCCTGGGGAAGGGGTGGAGGCACCTGATGGGGGAGTGGGCGTATCCTGCTCTCTCTCGGAGCCAAGACGCCCAGAGAAGACACCTGCACTCGGCCCTCCTGCCACGCAGGACACTCCTGGGGCGGGCTCCACCCAGATGGGGGTGACCTGTATCTGCCCCAGCTCTCCCCTCGCTGGGCAAGGACAAGTCTCTGTAAATCAGGTGTAAAGTAGTAGCAAGTTTATTGAGCACCGACTCACGGCTCTCTCGTCAATCTGCTTCCTCCATAACAAAGCCTATGGCTTGGTCTCCAGGTGCCCTGTGTCTTATTTCTTACCTGGCTCTAATTTGGAAGGAGAAGAAAGGCTATTAATCAACTCCTAACTCCCCAACACTACAGCATTTTCCTGCATGAATCAAGCCTTCGCTTCACACCCTTTCCCAAACCAATGAGGGTGTGAGTACCCTCAACATTCATTCAGTACCTACAGCGTGTGGATCTCCACCGAGTACAGAAAAATCACACGCCCTATGTGTGCTCTGTAAGGCTGGGTTTGCACAGGGAAAACAGAACCCACAGGGTCTGGCTAGTTTCCCTTCCTTTCACCGAATCAGGTGAGCTGGTTGGGGCAGAGGGCAGCCACCTGACCTTCCCAAGGGGTCTTAGGCTATCAATAGATTTGCCCTATGAGGATGTGGTCATGAAGACCCCACCTTTGGTTAGAATACACCTGTACCATTCTCAGGTCTCATTTTATTAGCGGTAACACTGACTACGATTAGCTGAGAACTTTCTATGTGCCAAAACTGATGCACTCCATACTTCCATCTCCTTCAGTCCTCCCAAAGTTGCAGAGAAGGGTGTATCAGTTTGCTGTTGCTGCTGTAACAAATAACCACAAACTCAGTGACTTATAAAAAACACGGGCCTTTATTCTCTTACTGTTGTGGAGACAAAAGTCCAAAATGGATCTCATTGGGTTAAAAAAAATCAAGGTGTCAGCAGGGCTGGGTTGCTTTTGAAGGCTCTGGGCGAGAATCCATTCACTTGCCTTTTCCACTTTCTAGACGCTGCTCTTATTCCTTGGCTTATGAACCCCTTATATCTTCAAAGCCAGCAGTCACACCATCCCACCCTCTGCTTCCATCATCACATCTTCTCTGATGCTGCCGCCTCCGTTTTCCCTTATGACTACCCTGTGATTGTATCAGTCCTGACCAGACTTTCAAGGGTAACCTACCATCTCAACATCCTTGACATAACCACACCTGTAGCATCCCCTTTCCCGTGTAAGGTTGAATACAGTCACAGATTCCAGAGATTGGGACATGGATTCTTGGGGGGTGGGGGTATTATTCTTTCAACCACACAGGTCGCAACATTAATTGGCTCCATTTTATAGTCAAAGAAGCTGAGGCTCAGAGAGGGGAGGGCCACTCAGCTAATAGTATGTACAGCCCAGATTCCAGCTCACAGCTCCAGAATGCCCAAGCACATGCTCTGAGCCGCTATAGCACATGGCCTTTCCTACGGGAAAGCTGAGGGAAACTGAGTCAATCTTCACAAAGGGGTGAACACGCTCAGAGCAAACAACGTAGAAAAACCCTAGAATATGTCTTATGAACCACAAGTCTGCCCTTCAGAAGCCTGTTAAGTTTTTCCATCAATAAGGCCTGGGCTGTTTTCTTAGCACTGTGTGTTGTGTACAGAGCACAGGCTTCAGGCTCCACCAACCTGGGCTCAAGGTCAGTTCCCTGGTCCTGGAGTGACGAGGAAATTTATGTCAGCCCTCGGCCCCTCGGTTACCCCTCAGTAAGATGGGCATGATCATCCCAGCCTTGCAGGGATGTCATGTAATGACCGACTGTAAAAATGGACGCCATTCTTATCGTCAGCACTGTGGGTGTCCAATACCGAGGGTGACGCACACTCTCCTGCATACATTAGAGATTCCAACAGCAAGAAGAGGTAAGAATGGAAAGTCTGTCGACTCTTCCCTTTCCCAAAATTCCCGAGTATGAGAAGAGCCAGAAAACTGGAGCTTAGGACCCAGGGAGCCTTCCGAAGAGGAAAATTGAGCCCACGAAATAATTTGGAAAACAAAGAGGAGACAATATGTAAAGGAACTTAATTTTGATTCCCACTTTTGAAGTTTGTAAACAGACACACCTTTCGTTGAATTCCAACAGCCATTTCTATGGTTTTTCTATCAACGGTCAAAAAAATCTTTTCCCATGGCTGTCTCAAAAATGCAGAAACACACACCACAATATGTCTATTAAGCTGCCTGTTGTGATCTGTGAAATGTGAGCAGCTGGTCAGCATGCGTTCACGCCAATCACATTTAGCTGAGGAAAGTCGCCACCGTGACTGTGTAGCCTAGAGAAATGAGAATGCTTATCGTTTCAAGGGGGGATGTTTTGACAAGATTTACCTTAATGCACCTTTAAAAACATTCTTTCCTGACATTTGAAATGCTTTGCCTGGTATCAGAGCAAATATCGGTGGAGGCCATGAAGCCTGGTATGCCTCCTGTTGTTTTGTCGAGGAATAAATGGGCTCATGTAGAAGCCAGTCCTTGAATTCCAAGGTGACCAGGCTGCTGTCTGTCCAAGGAGCCTCAGGTGCTGATCCATCAGGGTGTGGACGCTGCCCTGACCTTGACTGCCCCCCCCAGACCATTAGTACAACTGCCTTCTTAAAAAGAACAAAAAATACAATGCAAAATACAAACTATAATTCAAAGAGAATACATGGGCATTGTACCCAAACTAGAGAATACAGACAGTGGCAGCAGCAATAGCTAGCCTTTATCTAGCACTCTTCTGAGCAGGTGCTTGTGTTAGTAATTCAGTCCTCACAATAGTCCTGAGAGGTACAACATGACATGATTTGCATTATATATAGATGAAAAAACGGAGGCACAGTTCCAACCACAAGGGATTTGTTCTCTATATCATGCTTCTTCCATACAGTGGAATCTTGTGGGAAGATTAAAAAGATGTGGAAGGATATTTAATGACATAGAAATCATATTGGCTGCCAGTTGTTTAAGCTCATAAAGTTCCTGCTGTCACAGAGCTGGAAAGAAGTAGAGCTGGAGCTCCAGCTCAAGCACCGTGGACCTGAAGGTGGCTTTCTTGAGCACTGCACTGTGGGAAGCGAAGATCACGGAAATCCCAAGGCGGCCACTCTTAACACATTTACACAAACATTTCCACTCCGTGGACCATGATGCGACACAGCTGCCTGGGTGTGTGTGTGTGCGTGTGTGTGTGTGCATATATGTGTGAGTACATGTGTGTGTCAGCATGTGTGTATATGTGTACATATGGCGTGCATGTATACATATGCATATGTGCACGTACATGTACATGAATCTATACAAAAACCCAGAAAGCTTATGTGGCATTTTTGCAAACCACTAATATACAGTAAATCCTATCGTTAAATATTCTTTTGCCATGTCATTTTTAGTGAGTTAACGGAATTCCAAAGTAGGAATACAGCGAATCTTTGATGTTTAGATGTTTAGTTTGGCTCTTCAAAGAACTCTCCTGTTGCTGGATCTTTACACACATTTCTGATAATGTGGAATTGCTGGGTCAAAGGATACTAGGGGCATTTTCTAAAGTCACTTGATTCTTATTACGAAAATACCCAACTGATGTCCATTTTGATCCTGGGGCAGGAAAGAGCCTTTTCTCCATAGCCTCTTCGCTCTGAGTTATAGGAGCCATCTGGGGCCAGTGACCTGGAAGGAAGCCACCTGACCCAAATGATGGTGGGCAGCCTGGTCCAAACAAAAGCTAGATCAAAACTTTCTGTGCTTTGTCTTCCTGTGTTGAAAGAAGGTGCAAGACCTACTTTTTCTGTAGGTTACCACCCAAATAAGCATCAATAAAATGATTCATATAATGGGAGATTTAAAAAAAAACAAACATGCACTTTGGAGAGTCTGACATAGGACATTGGGAGTGTCCACCTGTAAACTAGGGATACTTGACCAGCCTCATTACAGCGTCATCAAGACTGAATTAAACAGAAAATAGGGCAGGGACCAACACATTGTTGGTGCTCAAAAAGTGCCATTTCAGTTTCTTTATTATCAGGGCCCCAATCTCAAGTTCAGGGATGACAGAAAAGGGCATTGAGAGGTTCTGGAAAGGAAGAAGAGATGCCCCAAAGCCTGTAGAGGCAGGATATGATTCTATGTCCATGCCATTGAGAACAATTCCATCTGGGCCCAAGACTTAGCTCAAGGGAGGGCTCCCACCTCCCCTTTGTACTCTATTCTTCTTGCTATCAGTTGTGCCATAAAGGAAAACAGCCCTCCCAAGATGGCTTCACTCAGTATCTAGTTTATGCCTAGATAGCATTTCTCTTTTACTATTTTTAGGTTAAACTAGTTGTCTCAGTTATTGCAACCAAATTTTGAATTAAGAACTAATTACCAAGTGTCCAAGGTTATCTGTTTCTTAATCATGGGAAAAATGGAAATGAACCATGTTGTAAAAAAAAAAAAAATCAGATCCCTCATTCAGGACCTATTTCCTGTCTCCACAACCAAACTTACAAGTGACGATTAATACCTGTGTTTCAGTATGTTGAGCATTAAACTCAGATATAGACACATAAAGACATACAGTAGTCCATGTATGAAACTGCCACTATTTGACCATTTTGATCCACAAAATAAGAGACCAGGGGTTGGCTAATTATGGCCCATGGCAGAAGCCAGCTTGCTGTCTGTTT
Source organism: Chaetophractus vellerosus (assembly GCA_004027955.1). Lineage (NCBI taxonomy): Eukaryota > Metazoa > Chordata > Mammalia > Cingulata > Chlamyphoridae > Chaetophractus > Chaetophractus vellerosus. The sequence continues at coordinate 1,557 of PVKH010004634.1, read as the reverse complement.
TTTGATGGCTCGTGAGCTAAGAATTTTAAAAATCTTTGTTAATGGCTATGTTTTAAATGGTTAGGTAAGTACCTACATAATATTGTCAATTTTGTCTGCTGGTCCACAAAGCCTAAATAATTTACTGTCTGGTCCTTTAAGAAAGTTTGCCAACCCTAATCTAATAAGTGATCCCATAATCTGAAGGCTCTTTCATTGCTGAAAGTGACATCATAGTACCACATATTTAATAATGTTGATTCTGCCTTTTATAATTCCAAAGCATTTTATTAAGTAATATGATCAATAAACCTTTGTCCTACGGAAAGGCATATCCTTAAAACAAAAATGAAAGTAATGTAACTCCCAGGTCTTTTGAGATGCAGTGATTACCTGGCATGATAGCTTAAAATAGTGTATTGTTATTTTGCCTTAATCTAAAGGTTCGAACTTCTGGTCGACTTCCCTTAAAGTCTTTGCAGTAGAAATATCTGTGGCTGTTGCAATATCCAGGTTCTGGCTGCCAGCCAAGTAAGTATGAAATAGCTATCTTCCAACGACTCCCAACCAACTTTTCTTTACCTAAATGGTGGTTGTTCTCAATGCAGCAAGAGTAAAGCTTTCCCCCTATTTTCCCTACCATTTTGAAACCATAACTGAAGTAGAAATCCTTTCAAATTGGAGGACACCTCTACAGCCAGGGCCATTAACAGGGATGGGATTTAGAACAAGGTTATTTAAGTTCAATAAACAGAAAATCTGTTGAGGGAGCAAAACCTGCCTTAATGCTTTAAAGTGGCTGATCACAGCTCTTGACTGATAAGGGGAAATAAGCAGCTCTCTAAAAGAACTACTCCCAAAGAAGAAAAAGCTCTTCATTTTTAGGGTACGTCACATAAAACAAGATGGAGAACTTTAAAGCCACAGAAAAATAGAGGGACTCTGAAATCATCAATCTCGCACTGAAGTTGTTATTTTTTATACAAATGCAAAAGAAAAAAGGAAAAGCATAGAAAATTAAACATTTGCCAAATCTGAAAAGAATCTCTCTTAATCACAGAGTTAAGTGTCTCTTGATTCAGAATGTGCCAAGTAACTCTTGATTGTCTAACATGCTAAGTTTTGCATAAGGACAGGAGAAACAGAATAGGCTGTCTTTTATTAATTTAATAACATGAAAAATTTAGACTCAACTGGTAACTCTACTTCTCCCCCTGATAATGCTGGAAGTCTTTGAATTAACTTGTGAGGCATCAAACACTCTCAAGTCTGCCTCCCAAATGCCTCTGCCTTGTTGCTAAACATCTCTCCCTCTGCGAACCTGCTTTCTTTCAAAGTCACAGCTCTGTTAATGCCGTGTTTCACAGAGCTGTGTTAAATGTTTAAATAATTGTCAGTGGTTTACCATTTACAATAGGATACATCCCTAATCCTTAGAATGACATTCAAAGCCCTTTGCAATCTTGTCACAACTTCCTGCCCTTTTCCAATATCTCTCTATACCACATCCTACCTATCCAGTCTTTCCTGACATAACATATCAATTTGCCAAGCCTTCTCTCGTGCTTTTCCTCTCCT
>PVKH010004633.1:0-23104 GCA_004027955.1 Chaetophractus vellerosus | reverse complement strand
AGAGGGCCCCCAGAGGGCTTTGGAGATATCCAGGTCCTATACCAGGGCAGATAATCCCAGAGTTTGGTGCCTTACTAGTGGGCCCTACCTTGGAATTCTTGCTCCCGAGAGTGATAGAAACTGACCAAAATATGTCTACACTGCACATGGTCCAAATGTCTCTTCTATTCAAACCTATATTTGATGCCAGAGTTTTAGGTGTACTTCCATAGACCAGAGACTACAGGCTGACCATAAGCCAACCTGGTCCAGGAACTCTGTGGACCTGCAACTCCTATGCTACAACTCAATGGACTCAACCAGGACACCTAGTTGGGAGTTGATGATGGAAGATGGCTATGCAGGGGAATCCAGAGGGTCTGCAGCTGCAGGCAGGATAATCCCTTCCATTGTATAGGGGACATCACCATTCCAGACTTCTTGGGGTTGGGGGAAGAACTATGGACTAGAATGGACATGTTGGAGTCCTGATATAGACTTATGATATACACAATGCAAGAAATTGCAAAATTATGTGGAGCCAGGGTCACTGGACACTTTGGGAGCAGGGTGAGGGAAGAGCAATTGTAATGCGGGTTTTTTATTTTTTTATTTATTTATTTTTATTTTTTATTTTTTTATTATTTTATTTTATTTTGTTTTGTTTTTTGGGGGGGCCCTGGGAATTGTCATAGATAATGCTGCAATGGAGGATGTAGGCCAGTTTGTATGATCATGTATCATTCGGAACTGTAAGGGAGAGAGGGTTGTATATGGCCTGAACCGTGATCTATGCCTGATGGCAAAGCCCCAAAATGTGTATATCTATCAGAGGCGTTATGCCACAGTGAGGGATGTGCATGTGGGGGGTTGTGGGAGGGGTGAGGGGGTGGCATATGGGTACTCCTGGAATCTCTGTGTAACATTTATGTAATCAATGTATCCTAAAAATATAAAAAAACAAAAACAAAAACTACTTAAAAAATGAAGCCAGCAAAATAACTGAATAAAATTATTAAGAAATCTAATAATAACAATAGTTTTAAAAATGACAAAATACAAAAAATTAAAAAGAATTTGAAATAAAAAAGTAATAAAAAATAAAATAAAAAATAAATTTTGGCATTGTCTTTCATCACTGTAAGATCTATTGTCTGGTATGTACATTTCCTTACATTATTCCCCCAGTGTCTTAATTTTTTCGTTTTATCTTCAAAGAAGCTTTAGGTTATGGGAAAGTCATGTACAGAATATAGGGGATTCCCATATACCCAACATCCTCCCCCTTTCCCCCTTTCCCCTATTAATAACATTTTACATGTGGATGGTACATTTGTTTAGACAACTCTTAACAGACTAGGAATGGAGGAACATTTCTTAGATTTTTCTATAGGTAACATGATATTTATTTATTTATTTATTTTTTTAAAGATTTATTTATTTTATTACATATCTCCCCTTCCCCCCGCTGCGGTGACGCGCCAAGAGTGGTCACTGCGCAGGCACAGCTTTCCCCGCTTGTGGGCGGTCTCTGCGTCCGTTCACGGCCGGCTTTCAGTTCGTGGGTGGCTGGCTGCGCTCCATCTGCGGGCGACCTGCCCTGCCTGTGGCGGCTCTTGCCATGTCCATGGCAGCTTCTTGCCCTGCTCACAGCGGATCCGGCCCACCCATGGCGGCTTGCCATTCTCAACGCTGTCTGCTCGCTAGGAGAGGTCCCCGGGAATCAAACCCAGGGCCTCCCATGTGGTATGCCGGCGCCCTATCCACTGGGCTATTGAGCTGGCCCCGGTAACATGATATTTAAAGATGAAATGCTAGGAATATTCTGGTTGAAAAATTGAGATCAAGACAAAGACAGCTGGTGTTATCACTTGTCTTTAATAATGTCCTGTTGTTCTAAGCCACAACAAAGGGAGAAATAAAATGTGTAAGATATTGCAAGAACAGAAAAAATTGTTCACCTTTACAGACAATATATCATTTTGATTTAGAAAAACCTAATTAAATATTCATATTGAATAATAAAGTAAACAGAATTAATAACTAGTAATTGTTTGGTAGATATATAGCAATATAAGACACAAATTTATCACTGTATCTCAGAAATGAAAATGTACAAAGTGCAATTTTTCTATAAAGATGTCATTTAAAATCCAAAAAAACAAATATGGCATTTGGGACTCACTTGATTTAATCAAGCTGCGTCTATTCTTTGTGAAGAAAAGTTTAACATTTTATTGAAGGATATTAAGGAATACTTAATAGTGTAAAGATGTCAATTCTTTTGAATTTTGTATAAAAATTCAATAATATAATTTGAATTAAAATCCTAGTAGGTAATTTTTGTATGACAGAGAAAGTATTATAAGACTATATATCGTCTCCAAAATACCTTTTCTGTGTATATAGTGAAGCTTAGTGACACTCATATATGTATCCAAGGAAATATATACAAGAATATTCTTAGCAAAATATTTGGGGAAAAAAGGATACTGTAAAATATTCATGAGAATGAGAATGAATAAGTATGATATATTAAATACAGTTTAAAATTTATATGACAATGAGAATGGACTAACTCAAGGCACACATGATAAATGTTAACATCTATCTATATCTAATTCTATATCTGTACACAATTAAAGACTTCAAAATAATACTTATAATAATTATGTAAACAAGCATAGTTTGTAAAATTTTAAAGAAATTCATGGAGTAATAATCACCAAGCTTAGGATAGTGATTAGTTGTGGGCAGGGAGGGATTGGGATTAGATTAGGGAAGTGAAGGTTGTATTTCTTTTTTTTTTTTTTTTTTTTAAAGATTTATTTATTTTATTACATATCTCCCCTTCCCCCCGCTGCGGCGACGCGCCGAGAGTGGCCACTGCACAGGCGTGGCTTTCCCCGCTTGTGGGCGGTCTCTGCGTCCGTTCACGGCCGGTTTTCAGTTCGCGGGTGGCTGGCTGCGCTCCATTCGCGGGTGACCTGCCCTGCCCGTGGCGGCTCTTGCCATGTCTGTGGCAGCTTCTTGCCCTGCCCACGGCGGCTCTGGCCTGCCCATGGCGGCTTGCCATTCTCAAGGTGGTCTTCCCGCTAGGAGAGGTCCCCGGGAATCGAACCCAGGGCCTCCCATGTGGTATGCCAGTGCCCTATCCACTGGGCTATTGAGCCGGCCCCAAGGTTGTATTTCTTAAACTTGGCTCTGGGTATCGGTGTATTTATTGTATCATTCTTTTAGTTTGCCTTAACTGTCTAGTGATGAAATAAAATTAAGCATATGTTAAGAAAATTACAGAAACCAACCAACAAACAAAAAGACTCAAGTGAATCCAAGAGGTAAACAGCCCATTTTCAGACAAAGTAATTAGATCCCTTACTCTGAGTGATTAGAAATGTCTCTGGTGTGGGTGTGGGGGAACTTCAACAGCTTTCACTAAGGAGAAGGAAATTTAAGGGCAGGATGATACAGCGACTCAGGGAAAAATAATTTGACTTAAGATAAATGGATATCCTTTTTTTCTTGGGGCACTAATAGAGGTAGACAGTTTAGATCAAACTCAAATCTGTTTTGTGTGCTAGATATTAAGTTGGATAAGACACAGTCTTCCTCTTTAGGAGCTTATAATTTAATGAGGGAGACTGACATTTAAAATTATTGAATAAATATATTGCATTTAAAGAATACTGTTGTGCAGCATTGCACAATGACTATGTGAGTAATTCTGCTAGGATTCTCTAACAAGGGTAGGGGCCCATTTAACTCATGGAATATTTCAATCATACTGGGCAATGATACAGAGATGTGAATGCACAGAATTAAGAAGTTGCTTCACTTGACTACAGTTTAGGCTACATGGGGTAGGCATTGGGCTGTATCTTGGCAAGTTGGCATGGTGATAACTACAGAAGAAATCTCAGAGTGAACTGGGTCTGATCAAGAAGCACCATATTACTTATTTTGCATTTTGGCAATGGGAAAGCTGAGGCATAGAAGAATCACTGTGGGAAGTTGCATGATGGAAAAGAATTCTGATGATAAAATGCAGGATGAAATAGAAGCATGAGTGAGGACAAGATGCATTAGGAGGGCATTATAATGAGAAACTCAAGAAATTATAAAAGCCTGACCCATGTGAGTGGGAGTGGAGTTGAGCAAGGGTGTCAGAGTTGAGAGACATTTCAGAGGCAGAGGGAAACATTTAGGATTGGTGGGAGGGAGAAGCAGGAGGGAAAGTGAATTCCAAATTTCTGACCTGGACAAATGAGAAGGTGGTCGGGCAAAAGGGTAAGTTAAGTTTTAGATGTGTTGACATATTCTGTCATAAGCACACAACTCTTTGAATTACCACAAAGTAAATACACCTCTGCAGCCATCTCTCTAATAACCTTGATTTTTAGTGTAGTTTTTGGGGAAGGACAGATGTATTATGAGAAAGTCTCTCAGGAGGCATACCAGGATTTCCAGAAGAATTTTAGTTTAGAATGAAGCCCTGTTTTAGGACTTTATGGTATTCCTGTTTGGGAAGTAGCTTTGATTTTGGAGAGCTAATAACAGTGTGGTGGTATGTGCATATACAGAAAGAAAATGAGGGGACAAAACGTAGACCTTCATTTAAATATAGGCTCAAAACAAGAATTAAAGGAGTTCTTTCCAAGATGTTTAGCCTAGGTAGGAAACAATATAGGGATTCTAGAGAAACTTTCTCTCTAAGAGAGGAAGAGAAGGATGAAAACATAAAGAAAGGGTGGGAGAAGAAGAGAGGGAGAGAAGAAGGAAATAAGTGAAGAAAAAGAAAGGCTTTTTGGCAGGGAGCATATACTATAATGCTTGGTTTAGGAAACAGGTATGGAAATATGGAAAGGAAACCAATGTAACCGGTTGGAAAACCAAAGCACATATAGGTAAGGTCAGCATCCAAAGATCAGAATTAGACAACAGATAAAATATTTGAACCCAGAATATCTGAGCATAGAATTCATATTCTCTATCATCGTACTGTACTAGCTACTCTAGGTAAATTCTGCTTAGCACATTAAATAATTGTTTTATGTTTGGTTGACTTCAATTACAAAATTTAAGTTTCTTAGTGTTTTAGTTTTCTAGCTGCTAAAACAAATACTACACAACTGGTTCTATTGACTTCCAGCTTCTTGATTCTCCAGTGACTTCTTTCTTCATCTGACTTTCCCTTTGCTTATAAAACACTACAGAAATCTAGATTAAAGTCCAACCTGATCCAGTTGGGCCACACCTTAACTGAAGTAATATCTTGAAGAGCTCTTATTTACAATGGATTCACCCCCACCAGAATGTTGACCAAGACCAAGAGCAAGCCCAAACTGGGGTACATAATTCAATCCACCACACTTAATAGCAAACATCCTCAAACAGAAAAAAAAATACTGAGTTATTTAGTAGATTTGCAACATATACCTACTAGGATAAATTGATATTACCTAATGCATGTTATTTTTAATTTCACTTAGTACTTGAGAAGCTAATATATAATCTATAATGGTTACATTAAAATGATTTGTCATAGTGAGAAAATATCCAGGTTTTAGAAACTTTCTTTCCACTTTAAAGGATTAACATTGTAGACTTTAATCTCTTTTTTGTAATGTCTGTCATTTTTGAAAAGATGGAGGACCTTACACTATAATGAAGAGATACTTTTTCTTTTGTGACACGACTATGAGGTCTACATGACATTTATTATCAGCTGGTGAAAGAAAGGTCTGAGAAACAGCAGACGAAGTTCAGTGATAAATCTAAATACCTTTTCATCACATTTTTGGACTGTTTTTCTTTAGTTATTTTTGTTAGCCCTGCAGCAAGCAAAGCAAAATTATTTCTAATGCCATTAAAATGTTCTTCACATTTCAAGTGCAAATGCTTATTTTTTCTTAGTGTTTCTTTGAACAGAACAATTGTCTGAAAATAATGCCTGGCATGTCTTTTCAGCGAAAGGTTAACAGGGAATAGACTCAAAGCACAGTCACATAAAATCTAGTCACTGCATTCTTCACTTTGGAAAATAGTTTAAAGTATTTGAAATACTTATACAAAGTGCATGGCAGTGATAGTCTCCTTTAAATATATCTTGCTTCTTGAATTTTATTTATCCAGTAGGGGCACTACTGAATGACAGTCTTTTTGCCTTAAAACACCAAAGAGAGATGCAATCTTCCAAAACAAACTACTCTTTGGCTTTTGAGTTGTTTATTCACCAGTATGTACCACAATTTTTGGCTAAGGACACAAATGATTTCTTTCTCTATTAAACCTGACAAGTTGCATTAGCCTTGAGCTACATTCTCCAAAATTTTCTGAAAGTTCAGTCTAATTTCTTGTAGAATTATTAAACAATAAAAGCCTTTATCATTGTATTTAATGCCTAAAGACTAGCATTTAGAGACATTTAATACTTATCATTTTACAACCAGCAGTCAGGCTATGGGAGGACAAGGTTACAAAGATGGAGAAGTTATAGATTATAAACATTATTTTGTTAATTAAAAACAATAAAGGACATCATACAACTTCAAGATTGTGGTAACTATTAACATTTTACATTACAAGAGCAAGTGCAAGAGTATAAGCTAAAGTCCTTTTTAATGATTTTGACCCCTTTCATATTTTCTAAACAGGAATTAATAAGATTATTTAGGACAAAAATCTAGAGATCTGCTTTATCACCTTTTCCTCCTCATTGAAAAAGTCCTCCTAGTGTAAAAAACATATATTATGTTATTGGATGTATATTCTGCCACCTTCAAAGCAGAAATTCCTACGTAATATTTAAGCTGGCATCAACACTAATAGTTTTACCTTTAAAACTGTATGAACTGACCCTACTTTATTTGAAAAAGTTCATTTTTAAAACATTTCTGTCTTTATTTTTGCTTTACAACATAAACAGTCCAGAGACTTTGCCTTGACTCAAATGTTTGCCAGTCTAAAACACATCTCAATTAATGGACCATACATCTAAAAAACCAATAGTTTTTCATGTTATCTGTAAACCTTGAATTTTGTGTTGTTATTGAAGATCAAAACCTTCATTGGAAACCTATATATGTTATTTATTTGAGTCTAGGTACTTTTAACGAATTAGTTGAAAATGTAAGTATAAGAAGCATACAGAACCCATGTACCTGAAAGGGTATTATTCTTCAGAGTCATCCTCCAAACTAGACTCTGTTTTTATGTAAATGATGCCACTTTTGTAGGAAAAAAAATACAACAATCTGTATTGATCAAGAATAGGTTCAGGTCCAAGTATCAACAATAACAACACCCATATCAAAACTACAATAGCAAAAACAAAAACAAAAATCCTTAAACTCAAGTAACTGTGAATTAACTAATAGTCATTTTTTTTTCCATATAATAAGAAATTCTTCCAGCTTTTCCTGGTATTGGTGCAGCAGTTAAACACTTTCAGTCTCAATGACCCTGTAATTTTTTTTTTTTTGCCATTTCTCCAATGGGCACAAGATGCCTACTGCAGTTCCAGCCCTCACATCCTGGATAATGAGTATATACTTCTTATACTCATGTTTATCTATGTCTGTCACTTTTTTACTGCCTTTCCCAGAAGTACTTCCAGAAATCTTCAGTCACATGTTTACCTAAGCAAGAAGGGAACCTACGAATGTAAGCAGTTGGCTTTAAGCCTCTTCAGTGAGAAGGTACAAATAAGAAGGTTTGGCAATGGTGTAATGTTGCCAGTTCCAGGTCTACCACTTTCATATCCCTCTTTTGAAATAGTCTTCAAGGACAATTTATCAACATTATGAAGAATTCCGTCTCATCCTTCATAGTAAGTATAGGGAATTATCCCAGAGACCAATTAGTTTCATTTTTTATCTTTTTATTCCTTGTTCTTTTACTTCAGGTCAACCAATACTAATTGGGAAAAGAGGAAGCATGAACAATGAAGTTATGCAATACAGTGGAGACAGAAAATGTTGTGGAATGAGACTCTTGGTTGAAATACCATTACATAGGGAGAAAACTGACTAATGTATATGAATTTTCCTGCCTTTTGACTGATATAATTTGGGTAACATATAATTCTACAACTTGTTAAAATCACAGTAGACAAAATTAAGTTTTGTAAGTCTTGACAACCTTAAATAGTGCATGAAATAGCTACCCACGAGTTGGCTAACAAAATACAGTCTCAGCTTGACATTCAAAACTATTTATTGTCTTTACCCACCAACCTTTACAGCTTTACCTTCAACTCTTCTCCTTTCCATCCAGTGTACCATGCCAAACTGAACTGAGTGGTGCATATTATTATGAATATTGTCTCTCTGACTGGCTTTGATCACTTTGTTTCCTTCTCCCATGTCCAAACATTCAATGCCCTGTGTAAGAACTTTTCTCTTCTTTTGAGAAATATTACTATACACACAAACTCATATTTAATTGTGGCAAATATTCTACTAATTACTTTGACAGTTTTATTATTCTAGTCCTAGATTTTAAAAAAATGGCTATTTCTTGTACTACATTTTACCTTTTAATATACCCTGAATTTTAAAAAGTTGAGAAACATTTTAGATTTTTATTTTTACATAGTCTAAAACATAATATTTCATGTTGATAGTTTTTATGACAAGTTATCCCTATTGATTTGCTACCATATTAATGAATTTATTAAAACATTCATTTTTGAATATGGGTATGCTATGATAGCAATTAAAATTGTATAAGGCTCCCCAAGCAAAATATAAAATTTAAAAAGAATCTAAGTTTTAGGAGCTATTATTGGTATCTCTGGCTGCACAAACTCTAAGCTATTAATTTTATTGACTGGATGGCATGAAATTTAGGATGAGTTATCCAGAACTGAAATTTATTCATGGGTGAAGCAACCCTTTATGGAGTTGGAGGTGTTACAGGTACACTTATATACATGAAAAAGAGAACAAGGACACTTTCCTTTCTTTTATGCCTCATATATGCCCAGGAACAGATTGGAGGTTATACGTTTGTTGGAAAAGTGGATTTTCCAAGGCCTGCTGTGCTCTTTGTTTCCTTGGCATGCTTAGGTTGTGTGACCAAACACAGTGGAGCTCCATACTGTCTCCTAAGACGACAGCTTGGTGTTTGAGTACCTGGTAATTTCCCTGTCTTGACTTGAATGTGGTGACTTTTTTAAGAGTATATATTTTGAACTTGCTTAGCAAAGACAATTATTTTGTTTGTTTGAAATCTCAGAAGGTTTCTTGTTTTATACTACTAGGCATGAACCAAGATGCCATTTATTTTTTCTTTCTTATATTCTTCATTCCTTGAAAAGTGAATTTGTTTTGATCCTAAGAACAAACATAGTTTATTTACAGAAGCAGATAGAGAGCTCGTTATTGCCTAAGGAATAGTCACAAATGTGGGACATTGCATGCTTCCAAGACTGACTGTGTTGGTAGATGTATGAATATGTGTTTATGTGTATGTTTGTGCTTTGAATAATGTGATTCACATTTTTCTGTCTAGCATTTTCCCACTTATGGAAATTTTCTTTGGTGCATCACATAGTTATTTCAATTTTCTGTGTTAACTAAGAATAATTAATTTTTTGTTTTATTTATATTTCTTATATATGACAGTTTGATACCAAAATTTAATATCTGATACAAACAAATTCACATTCAGTTAGAGAAGGGTGCAGACTTTGCCAGGTCCTGTTTGATTGAAATCCTTCATTGTTGATAGATAATGTACTTTCACAAGTATTGGTATGATGACCCCCACTGCAGTGAAATTACACTGCACTATTTTATAACTTTTATAGTATAGGCATTTGTTTCAATCACATAGTTGACAAAGTTCAGTGCAATAGATTCTTGGAAAAATTGCCTAGAAAGATGCTTTCTTCTAAAATTAAAAGAAAAAGAAAATAATTGTATTTTTGTACAAAAGACACTTGTATGATTCTCTAACATTGGATTGTTTTATAAAAAGCTGTGCAGGTGATTACTGAGTTTCCACGAAGCCCTAGCTCAAGTTCAGACTCAGTACAACAAAACAAAGGAAAACATACCTTCAAAATTTTGTTTTGCCTCCAAATCCATGATCTAGAATAAGGAGTTCCTTTGGAAGCCAACTCACTTGATAAAAAATGCCTTTTTAAATTGAGGTGTGATTATTATATACATAATTCTGTAAGACTTACCCATTATTTCAAAACAGCTTCTCTTTTACTTTCCTTTTAAAAAATTACTTTTCATGAAGTGAAACATTTAAAACATAAACAAAATAATAAAACAAAATTAATCATTTATAAGAATGCTCTATAATTGCCATATATATACATGTGTATATACATTTTTATATAGGTATGTATTTATATATGCATATATGTACATGTGTATTTATGTGTATGTGTGTGTGTAGATACTGTGATGGAATGAAACAATGAAGGAGGATAGGATTCAAGGATAACATTCCCCTTGTTGTGACACATGCAAAATGGAAGGAAAGCATAAAATTGCATAAGTGGGAGAAGAATATTATGAATGCTTACCTTTGAAAGGGAAGTATATTCATAAGGAAGCCTAATGAATATTTCTTCCTTAAGCAGAGAGGGCAACCACAAGTATGCATTGAGCAATTACTTTGTCTGTTAGTCTTCTAGACACAATGCACAATAAAAATGAAGTGGGAGATTTAATTCCCCTCTACAAAGAGTGTATAATGAGATAATTTTTATTAAAATGCAAAAACAAGAGGATGAGAGTATGTTTAATAATGTACTAAAACTTGTGAACTGAATGGTAAGTGCACTAAGAGTTGAGACATAGGAGACATAAATATTCTAGATATTTTCAAATTTCAGGAAAACTGGCATCATATTGACATAGTCCATCAGTTTTATGAAGTCATGAATATATGTATGTATGTATCATTTGCTTACTTTTCATAATCCGTGTAATTTTAAATATGATTTGAGTTGGCTTACAAGAATTTATACTCTTTCTTACAATAAGAAAGAGTAAGAAAGAGTATAAAAATGGATTTTTAGAAGTTAGTGTAAAAGTAAATAGTTTAAAATGACTTGATGTGCTCCCTACAATGTTAGCATGCAAGAAAATGCATGCTGTAAAGTTCTACACAATTATTAAATTTGGGATATGACAGTGGTTAAATAGCAGACCAACTGTATAAGAGGCTGTTCTCACATGGTAAGGAGAGAAAATTTATCATCAGCATGATATAGGACTCTTAGCTTTCTCTTATATATTATAAGGTGGTATCTATTATATATTAAAGGTCCTGTTTTAAACAAATAAAAAGGAAATAAAATTATAACAAACTTTTCACCATGTGCATTGGTTGTTTAATATATGGCATATATCCTCAAGTGAATTATTCCGAGGCAAAATGTGTGCACTGTGGAGTGTGAAGGAAATTTCTGCACTTGACACTTAAAAAACAAATTTCACAAAAAATAAAATGGAACCATTCCAAGGTGACAAATTGTGAGATCCTTCTTTAGCAAGTAGGAATCATTTTCTTTTACTCCTGAGATTTTCTTGAAGTGCTTACACATCATATTGTGGTTTGGGACAAATAATGTGCCAAATGTTTGAGAAATTCTTCTGTCATACATCCTTTATAGCTATTAATCCCTCTTTTCAAAGTTGGAGGTCTTGGGAACAGTCACTATTTTATAAATTCCTATCCCTGCTCCTCTGGGTCAGTTTTAGCTTTAATCACCGCTATATTTCTACTGGGGTCTAAGATAGTATTAAAAAACATTTGTGAATGTCGATAGATGCATCTATACCACAAACTTGAAGTCTCTATAATTCTATAAAACATATTTACAAAAATTCGAATTTTATATAAATTGCAAACTAGATTTGTTTCCTAATATAGTAAGGCACCCTACTGGTTTGTGCTTTACAATTTACATCCTTGCAGTCAGTTTACAGGCAATATAAAAATACATAATAGTGTTTTAATTCTCTCAAAAACAAAAACAAAAATCCTCAGTATTTCATTATGTCAGATATTTGTGGTCTTTTTTCCCTAATGAGGGCATTTTGTATGTACAGAATATTTTAGTATCAGATTTAACATTGTTATGATATATAATAGTACATTTGTAGGACAGTTTATACGTTCGTGTAAATTCCACATTAGAGTTGTAGAAAAGTTTGTGTCTTTGAAAATATTTTGTATCATTTGCATTTCTGTAATTTATTTTCTTAATAAACAGGTAATAATAGAACTTATATTTGCCTTCGTTTTTAAAAATTAAAACTTTCTGAGAACCAAGTGTTAAAGAGGAAAATATCATTTCTTACTTTTAAAAACTTTTAAACTTTTAAAAACTTACCTACCTTTTGCTCAAAAAGCATTAGCTCTCAAAACCATAAGACATTTACTGTTTTTTTGCTTATAATTCCACACCCAAGAGTTTTGATTTTTAAAATTAGTTTAGCATCTCACTGAATCTTAATATTTCTTATATGATCTGATTAAATAAAATTAATGAATATTGGTTTTAACTAAAGGCCTCTCTGATCTCTGGTGTCTGAATAAATCTGTCATGTTATTCTATATATTTCTGCCTATGATTACATAAGAATCAAATTTCTAATTGTTATTTTGAACTAAAAATTGAATTTTTAAAAATTATTTTTCATTGAACATTTCCACCACATTTATAATTATAATGTAACTGAAGATAAATTTTAGTATCTTGTTTTTTAACTGTAAAGAAAAAACCTTAATCATGGAAATAGCATATCTCTTTATAAATACCACTTTTACAAACCAAAGCATCAAAAATATCATATTAATATTGTAATTAAATAACCCAATTCTTTGGAGATGTTAACAAGTAGGCAAAGTGATGCAATTTAGCAAGATAAAAAATCATAATTCTGAACTATTCTTTGAATAAGGAAAGGGTCATTAATAGGTTGACAGGGGAAGGAGACGGTATGTGTAATATACCAAGTAAGAAAGATACTAGCTGCATGGAAATTTTATCACATTCAGCCTCACTGTGTGAGCAGTAATAGGCAATTTACTCTTTACCTCATGAGGTAACAGAAGACAACCATTCCAAAAACTCATGCATGGGAAAGAGGAGAGTATCATCTTATATCTGTTAGATTAATTTTCATATGATATCTGATAGTATGGGGCTAATTTTAATTAGCCCTGGAAGTATATTTAGATAATGCCTGCATATGTTTTCAAACTCAAGTTCCTTTGTAGAGTGAAGCCTGGCATACCACCAGAAGCCGTTGGTAAAATAATTCCTCTTAAAGGCAACCCACAAAACATTTCAATTATTTGGAATTCTCGAGAAAATCTTGCTGGAGAAGCTTTTGAAGGACACAGGTGTTGTAAGTGACCTTATTCTTGAGGTTACTCTAATTGGGCAGTTCTGAGAGAAAATGATGTTTGAATGTTTACAAGTGTCTACAAAACAGTAAAAAAACAGCCCGGGGAACCATTAAAGTGTCCCTTTAGCCTATGTTTCAAAGAAGCAGGTGTGAGAACTGAATACATAATGTAAAAAAGTGTTTGTGAACATGATGCTATAAATAATTATGACTGTTTAAGACATGCAAGTAGATAACAAAACACGTCTTTCTATAGAAGACTGGGAATTCCAGTCATCACCACTATGTTTTCTACTTTCAGTTATTTTTATCTTCTTGTGCTGTAAAAAAAAATCATGTTTCTTTAGAAGGATTTAAGTTTAAACATAAGTGATGACCTCTAGTGGTCACTTCCAAAATGGTCTAATTTTACATGTGCAATTGACAGAGGAACACTGAGGTACCCAGATGGAACTCATATTAGGCAAATCATACATAACTACAGTGTTCAGAGAGGGAAACGAGGGCACCATGTTTCCACAGCTCGAACTATGGAAAAGAGGCTCACATTCTCTCTCAGTAATCTTTAGGTGATTTCCTTTAGTCTTTCAATAATTTCTGTAGTTAGAGAGTAAGAACATTTTATATTGGGACTATGCTTGGGGAAAACCGAATGAAGTTCAAAACCTTTAAGCTGTAAATCAAAGCAGATGAAATTAATGATCACTGTTACTTAAAAAGGATTTATTATCCACGTTTTCTTACATGCCAGATATTTTGCAAGATATTAAACAGAAAAATGAATGAAACACTACCCCACAATGAATGTCCAATCTAGTGGGATAAACAAATAAAAAACAAAACAAAATTTACATTTAGTAGTGATTTGGGGACATGGACTTGATACTAATTAAGTTCTTTCTTGGCTTTAGGAAACAACATGCCCTAAGATATTCTCTAAATTCTCTAAACATTTCAACCTCTTATCTGCCATCGAACATATGCTGGGAACTTCATAACACTTGAGTTAGGTTCAGGGGCAGGTCATGCCCAGCCTTATCCCTTGATTTAAGTAGAGCTAGAAGGCCTAGTATAGAAAATTTAACTCAGATCAAAACTGATATGGAGAAATAGTAAAAAACCTAAAAAAACATTTTGTTTTCTGGGACCAAAATGGAGCCACCTGAAGGGATAAACGGTAGGATTTAAGAAGTCCAAAGAAGATTGCCAGTGTGTGATGACGTCTTGTATCCTGGGCTAGATCTAAAGGTAGGTGTGTATTTAGGAGGAAGTACTGCTTTTGGCAATATGCTCCCCTAGTCTTCCCTCTGGTACACAACACATATGTGCAGACACACCTCATCCCCTCAGAATGTCTCTATGTCCTGGGAAGGAGAAGCGTGTGGTAATTGGAAAGAATTATTTTCTCAAGAGCAGCTCCTTGTCCATGGAAAGGATCTCTGAAAAACTGGGTCAAAAGAAGCAGTTGGAGACAGAGGCCAGTGGCCCAGATGTGGTTGGCAGCAGCTGAGGCCCACTGCGGCTTTCTACACTGCAACACAAAAGCACAACGCCATTTTCTGTATTGGTTGTTCAACTTACTGCTGTATCTTCAGGTCCTAGAAACCTGCTAAATTTTATTAAGTAGATCCTTAACAATTATTAGTGGAACTAATGAATGGACTACTAAAAGTTGTTATATTGTGCATACCTCTGGAACATGGCCTTGATAAAGAATATTCTTTTTCCCTTTCAGAATTAGTTTTAATTTTTCTATTTAATAACTTGACTATACATTTACTTCAATATTGGATTTCGTTTGCACTTTATTTAAAATAATCTTTGCTTTAAATTGATTAATCTGGGGTTTTAAATATATATTTCTAAATTCTGAAAATATGGCTGTACTATTTCTTTCTATTAAACTAACTAGGAGAGAAATTGTATATATATACATATATGCATACATGTGTGTATATGTGTGGTATATAATATGGAACTCTCTACTTCTCCAGGATAACTATCATTCTGAAATGTATTTTTCACTCCTTTTTGAAAACAGGAAGCTACAGAACATATATTCGACAAATTTTTATATATATGACATGTAAAATTTAAAGGCATGCAAAATTCAACAATATATTTGCTTTAATACACATATAGTAAACTAAATCATATTTATTTAAATGCCAAAATTTCAAGGAACTATGTGAACTCTGTAAAATTTGACCCTCTTAAGTTTTGTGAAGACTTAATACAAAAAACACAAAATCATGAAACTAGCATAGAGTATTTTACCAACGGATATATACATATATTTAATATAACAAAATTTGTGTTCTGGCATGTTGATTTAAATATGCAACAAGTGATGGTGATTTGTAGTTCTATAAAATTGAATCCATTGTGTTTGCTGGAAATTTCACTGTAAAATAATAGGGCTAAAATGAATGTACTTGTACATATTCCATGCTACATATATTTAAGTTTCTCTATGGCATATACAAAAACTAGGGAAGGAAGTACCTAGTTAAAAAGCATATACATGATAAGGTTTCCAAGATATGATTGAATTATTTTCCTAATCGTTTGTATCAATTTATTATTCTACCAGCAAAGTACGAGATTTATCTCCATCTTTAAAGGTTGTAAGGGAAATTAAATTTCCATTTAAATATCACTGAAATCATTTTCCTATACCTGTAAAATACCATACAAAGAGTGAATTTACTTTCATTTATTCAATATTTTTGCTATTGTTGAAATGCTAAGTATTTCTAAATTTTCGTTCAGATAAACATTCACTGTGGATTTCTTTGTTTAAAAGTATATTGTAAGTTTCTTATCAGTTTTTTTTAAAAATGGATTCATAGTAGAACTAATATATATTGTCAAATTATTTTGCCTGAATTTTATATCTATTAATTTATATCCAACAATTGTGTATGAAACTGCTGATCAAAATGAATATTAATTAGCTTTGATACTTTCTAAGGAGAAAGTACCTCTTATGGTACCTTGAATTGGACTCTTTAGGACCTTGTAACCGTAAGCTTTTACCCTAAATAAATACCTTTTATAAAAGCCAACAGATTTGCCTGACTAACACACCTATCATTTGAGATTTTTAAAAGAACTTTTCCATAAGAATCAACTTTTGCAGTGAAGCTATGTTTAGTAGGAATTATGAATTAGCCTACTTTCATACTTCTCTCCATTTATAATAAAATAAATCCAGTGAGTAATTTTTTCTGTGAGGTAGTGAAACACTTACTCTAGGGGCTTCAAGGAAATATTTAGAATCATGGATCTTCAGGCCTGAATTAAACTCTAGAGATTACCTAGCATTTAATTTTTAGAAGATGATGTCCGTGAGAAGAACACAGAAGTTCTGACATTAATCACCTTTAATTTCATTAATCTATTCTCAATTCATATTAAATAATATGATTAGCATGTGTTTCTTGCTTTTTCTTTTTCTTGCATGGCTCAAGTGTTGTCATTCCTGCAGTGAAACTTCTTCCTCAACATTAAATTCCACTTCTTACACTGTGCATTGATTGTGATTTTTATTTCTCTGCAAAATTTTTCCTCTTCCTTTCTTTGTACTGAGAGGTCAGCAAACTTTTTCTCTTAAGGGGAAGAAGTAAATATATTTGCTTTAAAGGCTATATTATCCCTGCCCCCAAAACTCAACTCTGCCATAGTAGCATATAAACAGACAAACAATATATAATGGATTAGTGTGGCTATTCCCATAAAACTTTATTTACAAAAACAGGACTAGGTTGGATTTGACCCCTGGGCTGTATTTTGCTGACTTCTACACTCTATCAATGGGAACAACAAAATTTTATGTCATTTTCTTATTCTTCCTCAAGTTCCAACCTGCCCTGTTCCCACATATATAAACTTGGTCTTGCTTGATATTTAGTGTTTGCTATTTTTGAGAAATTCATATTGCTTCTAAGGTCTTGCACATAAAAACAGTGCCCACTTTATATTTCTTCAACCAGAAAGGTAATGTACCTTGGTTTTGGTTGCTATCTGGTTTTCTTCACTGTATAAATTTTCTCTAGTTGAATATTCATTTAGTTAAGTTCTTGACATTCTGGGTGAGGAAAGGGGTAGTTGAAGAAATAGAGGTTCTCACAGAATGAAATAATTCCTTGCCATTTTGTCTAAAATAGGGAGGCTGATTGAAATGATCTTGTCTGCACAGCCTGACACAACTTGAGATGCTACTGCTTGCCCTAAAGATTTGCCCAGCATTCTATGTATCCTTCTTTGCCTTTTGCCAAAGTGGTATTTCTAATGGTGTTATTTAATAGTAGCCAAGAGATACATCATATTTATTAAAACTGTCCTTGGGAGAAACTTAAAATATTTCCTCCACTATCTCTGCTTTTGGTTATACCACAACCACCCAGCTACTTGTTTCAAAGCTATTTAAACACTATTCTAATAATAGGACTTTCTTGAATAGTGGCCATCTTATTTAACATTGTCTTTGTCTTATTATTATTTTGACAACAATTATCATTTACACACTTCTATGCAATCAACAAATTTTTTTTCATATCTTTTTCAAGACTTCTAGCAATCTAAGAACTCAGTGGTAGTTATTATTTTCCTCACTTTTTAGCTGAAGAAACTGAGATAAAGAAAGGTCAAGTGGCTTAAACCATATTATACTGAATTAATCATGCAGTTGCAGTGAACTGCAAGTGTTTTTTAATTTTCAATTTAGTATACCTTTCAATATACATGTTGCTTTATATATGACAAAAAGTATTTACTGACAGAGAAACTGCATTAGTTCAACCTCTCAAGGGAAATAATAAATGCACTATGTAAGTAATGTCATTTGCATAGAACTTTATTAAAGAACTTAATAGAAAATGGCTATTCTTTCCTTTGTAAGAAATACTAAGATAAAAGTTAGAGCCTACATTCTTAAAACGCACTTTTTTCAATTAGCAGAATAATGCATATGAAATATAATTTGCAGATATTTCAAGAGATGACAATTAATTTGATTAGAATAGGGAAAAGTGTTAATATAAAAATGTCTGTTTTTGCCAAGCATCTTTTATAAATTATCTTACTACTTTTTGACTAATGAAATTGGCAGGGTTATCACAGTGGTAATAAAGGTATTTAAAAATTGAATAGAATAATTTTCAGTGACATATACTTTAGAACCTAAAATGACAATTTAACCTAAGGAGGGAACTTAATATTTTAAGAAACTTAACATATGGCAAGGTTTTACCCTAAGAAACCTTTCTTTTTCTCTATCTCATTATTCTAGTTATTCTCTCAGAATGATCTCATTCACTAAAATAATCCCAACTACCCCTAGAACGTTTATGATTTCCTAATCCCTCCCTCCAAATTTCTATTCTCATTTGAACTCTAAACTCATAATTCCAGTTGCCTGGGCATATTCATTGGCATTTTCCTTAGGTACCTAGCTCTTAACATTTTGAAATTATAAGTTACGTTTCATGTCTTCAGTTTAAACCTTCTCATTCACCTGTATCTTGGTAAAGGGTGTTAAAATCCATTTGTTTTCCTATTGCCAACTATTTGCATGCAAACTGTCATTAATCTTTTTTTTTTCTGATTTCAACCAAGTCAATTTAAAAAAAATTTTTAAAAAGATAATTAGATTATACAAATGTCAGATAAAAAATATAGGGGATTCCCATATGCCCCGCTCCTCACACCTCCCACATTTTCCCACATTAACAACATCCTTCATTAGTGCAGTGCATTCATTGCAACTATTTTTATCTTACTTAGAAAGTGCTTCTGAATAAGTTCTCTTCTTCATCTCTATTGCCATTGATTTTAGCCATTGTTGTCTGATAGTCAGTCTTTGCAAAATCCTCCTAAAGACCTCCTTATTACTCTAGTCCATCATCTACACTGCTGTAACCATCAGTATCTTTCTCAAATGCAAAACTGAATATGTGACTATCTTATATATATAGTATATATGTGAATATCTTAATATTTACAACAAACAGGTTGGTACAATTAATATCATCATTCACATTTTAAAGATGAGGAAAATGAGACTTTGTAAGATTAAGTAATCTGCCCTAGGTCACCTAACAACTAAGTGCTTAAGATAGGAATCAAATATGGGCATTCCAACTTCAGAGACTGATCTCTCAACCATGATTCTATATTGTCTATCAAGCTTTTTCTCATGCCTTTAATTTTCTCCCTGAACTTATTCACTTGAAATTGACTATTTCTTTTTTCAAATTCAAATTCAATATCACTACATGCCATGTCTGTTTTATTTACCACTGTATCTCTAGTATCTTAACACAGAACCTGGCTCAAGGTAGGGACATGGTATATATATATTGGTTAAATGAATAATTGATGGTCACTTCACTAAATTCTTCCCTGATGACTCAGAAAGAGCGGGTGTATTTGTTCTTTTTGTTCCCAGAAAACATTATTCTTATCTCTATAGCACACCTGATACTTTCATTATTATCCATTCTTCTCCATCAGACAGTGAATTCAATAAAAGCAGGGATCAAAACACATTCATCTTTGTATATTCAAGGACATAATGAATAATTATTGATATTAGTTAAATATATTTAGTTAATAAATGCAAATGGATTGCACCAGAAAGTTTTAGAAAGTGGCTTTAAAAAATATTAGACATTATCCTACCTTCCATATGTAATTATTTTTTTATGTTATTCCATTATATTGTGTGTTCTTTTACTTTGCCCCCTAGGTTTATTATTCATTTTTCATTGCTGGGTCTGTCTGTTCTACTCAACTGAATTTCTTGAGGACAAGCCTTATTTATATTGTTTATCTATTGTTATATCTAGCTCCTAACCTCTTGGTTTCTGACACATGGTAAAAACTCTATATTTATTCATTGAAGGAATAAATGCACACCTTAAATGACCTTATAAATTTTTAGTCCCTACCTCAAGGAGGTGACAATTAACCAGAATTGAACTAGACAATTAAATTTCATTAGAAGTACCAAAAATAGTAAGTAAAGCAAACTGTTTATTGTAGAAAACATGGACTGAAAGGAAAAAGAGATAGCTGTGGATTAAATGATCAATGAAATTTTCATGAAGAAGATAATATTTCTGCTGAAGATTGAAGAATAGATGGAATATACTCAGGGGAATTGGGGGAGATACACTTATAGTTTGGAAAACCTTCCCTTTCCCTCCCTCCATTCCCCTCTCTTCCTTCCTCCCTCCCTTCCTTCTCTCCTTTCTTCCTTCAATTCCTAAGCCACTACTATGTGCTAGAAATGTGCTAGCCATTAAAGATGCAATATCAATAAAAATGCTCATAGCCCTAGCCTCATAAGATATATACACACATGCACACACACCCACACAAACTTACACGAGTAAGTGTAAATTTAGATTGCTAGGAAAGGGGTTATATAGAACCTTGAATGTTGATAGGAGGGTTTGACTTAGTGGGGAGGATGAGAGAAAAGTTTCAGAAGTATTAATAGTATATAATGAATAGATTGGCCTGGCTATAGAGCGGGTTCATGTAGGAAATTCAGAAAATTTGCTGGGCTCTAATGGTTGAAAACATCTAACATTGAAGTGTGATTATATAATTTCAAAGCTTTCACTCATTCTATCACCTCTACCTGGAATATTCTGTCATGTTCCACTACCCACCTTCACCTGCCTATTTTTACTGACCTTAAAACCTCATTTTAAGCTTCACGTTCTTTGAAGTTTCTCTTAGTCTTAATGATATAAGCATCCATGAGGTCTCTGTCATGCTATTGCCTGTCAATAACTATTCTCATGTCTGTCATTATAAATTAGCCTGTTTGTGAAATTCATGTAAATTGAATCATAAAAGCTCTATTCTACTATGATTGGTTTCTCTTACTTATGTCTATGAGATTCATCCATGTTGTGTAGCCATAAGTGTTTATGAAGTCCAAATTCTCAATATTTTCTTTTATCTTTAGTGACTTTTTTGCCCCAGTTAAAAGGTATTTGCCTATCTTTAGGGAGTGAAGACATTCTCCATGTTTTCTTTAGAAGTCTTTAACAAATATTTTATATTTAGTTTTAAAAAATTATCTGTAATTGATATTGTGTATGGTATAATGTAATGATTTATTTTTATCCAATATGGATACCCAATTGACCTAAAACAATTTATAAAAAATGTTCCTCTTTCATCATTACATTGTAATGGCATCTTTTTCATTAATCAAGCCACCATATGTTGTAGTTTCCTAGGCTGTTCAAAGCAGATACCATGAAATAGGGTGGCTTAAACAATGAGAATTTATTAGCTTACAGTTTGAGGTCAAGAAAATATCCAAATCAAGGTATAAAGGTGATGCTTTCTTCCTGAAGACAGGCTGCCAGTGATCCTTGGCTTCTCTGACACATGGCAAGGCACATGGCAGTATCTGCTGGTCTCTCTTTTCCCTTCCTGGTTTTGTTGTTTTCAGCTTGATTCTGTGGCTTTCTTTCTCTCTATTTGTATTCAATCCATTTCAAAAGGATTCTGGTAATAGGATAAAGTCCCATCCTGAATGTGGTGGGTCATACCTTAACTAAAGTAGACTCATCAAAAAATCCTACTTACAATGGGTTTAAACCAAGAGAAATGGATTATATTAAAGAATATGTTTTTCTGGGGTACAGGCAGCTTCAAAGCTTCATACCATATATGTATTAGTCTGTTTTAGGATTTTAAAAAATCCTGTTCTATTTGCTTAATATCACACTGTTTTAATTAATGAATCTTTATAGTACAACTTGATATTTATTAATGTATGTCCCATAACTTGTTATTCATATCATCCTATCTATGTCCTACAAATTTTGTACTTCCAAATATCTTTCAGGAATTTTGTTTGGAATTGCACTGAATATATAGTTCATCTTGAGCAGACATTTAAATCTTATAAATAGTAAATCTTCCAATCCATGAACATGGTATATCTTTTAATTTATTCATTTTATTTTTAAAATGTATTTTTAGATTACCTGTTGCTATATAAGGAAAATAAAACTTATTTTTGCATATTTATCATGCATAAAGAAACTTTCCTAAATTAATTAACTATTAACTTTAATAGCTATTCTTTATGTTATTTTGTCAAACCTATGCACACAATATCATAAGTAAGTATTCAGTTTTCTTTCATCATTTAAAAACTGTATATATTTTATTTTTCTTGTCTTAATTCAGAGGCAAAGTCTTCTTGCACAATGTTAAGTAGAAGTGGTGATAATGGTGATATACCAAATTCAGTATATTGAATAGCATTCAATATAGGAAGGAATTTTTTGCCTCTTATTCTGAGTGTGCTGAGAGTTTTAAAATAATTAATATGTATTTATTTTTATGAAATGTTTTACTGAATTTGAGATGTTTGTTATTTTTTCCCTTTATTCTGATAATCTAAATTGATATATTTTAGCATGTTAACCCAGCCTTGTATCCATGGAATTAACGACACTTAGTCAGATGTGTTTTTCACATACCAAAATGCTAAGCTCTCTTTGCAAATATGATATTCAGGATTTTTATGTTTGATTCATGAGAAAGGCCATGGGATTAATCACAATATATTGTGTGATCAGCCTTCCTCTCTGACTCCCATATTAAATTAAAATATCTTTTGGACAAGGTCTGAATTGAACTTGCCATTTTATTCTCCATGCCTTTCATAGATCCTCTCATACAGATGATGGTCATACATGATT
>PVKH010004632.1:0-22804 GCA_004027955.1 Chaetophractus vellerosus | reverse complement strand
GGTCAATGGATGTGTTCTGCATGATCTTGCAATGTTGGACACAGGCCATGTTAAATATCATCAAAATTTATAAAAGTGTACAGTGTAAAATGTAAACCATGATGTAAACCGTTGACCATGGTTAGTAGCTATGTTTCACTATTTGTATATCATTTGTAATAAAGGTACCATCCACATATAAAAAAGTATTAATACAGGAAGAAGGAAAAGGGAGAGAATGCTGGGTATATGAGAGTCCCCTGTTTTCTGTATGTGACTTTACTGTGACCTAAATCTTCTTCGAAAACAAAATTTAAAAAGTAAGACCATGGGGAATAAATGGAAGAAAGTGTCTCTCTACATATAGGACAATTATAACAGTGATGAAAGGCAAAATGTCAAAAAATTTTAAATTATTTTTCATTATTTTTTAATTTCCCAATCTTTTAATTTTATTTTAGTTTAGTTTTTAAAAACTTTTTATGTATTTTATTTCTTATATTTAAACCTATCATTTTTATTTCATTTTCCTCTTAATTGTATTCTGCTATTTTATTGGCTTCAAATTTTAAGAAGCTTTGGATCACAGAAGGGTTTCAACTGTAGCAGGAGAGTATCATTGGTGTGAGGTGTCAGTGATGGGAGATGTATGTGAGGAAGTTTACCTGGGCATACATATAAGATATATAAATGTGTTCAAATGTTCACAGGGCATTGTCACAGTGGGTAGAGATTCACGCAGTAACCGAGAGAATATTGAATTCCCACCCTGGATAGCTCTGCCTTGTTCTCTAATGGAGCAGCAATGGTCCCCCAAGTGCAGGGGCAATGACTGGCTAAGGAGGATGATCCATTGATGGGCCCTTGATATTGAGACTAGGCTTAATGGCCTTTGCTCTTCAAATTGAAACTTAGCCTAGTGTTGTGGGGTGCCTAAGAATTGCCTCCTGAGAGCCTCCTTGTTGCTCAAATGTGACCTCTTTCTAGGCTAAACTCAGCATATAAATGTATTACCTTCCCTCCAGTGTGGGACATGACTCCCGCTGATGAGCCTCCCTGGCCTTGAGGGATTACTGCCAAGCACCAACTAATAATGCAACTGGAAAAAGACCTCAAATAAAAGAGGGGGAAGGTAAAGACAAATGAGTTTATATGGCTAAGAGACTTCAAAGTGAGTTAGGAGGTCATCCCAGAGGTAACACTTATGCATATCTCAGCAGGATCTCATAGACTGCCAAAGTGGATACTACCCCAAATAATGGGGCTCCTGAGGGCTCTGGAGACACCCAGGCTCTATGGCCATGGAAGATAGCTCCAGAGTGTGGTGCCTTGCCATTGAGCCCGACTTTGGGGTTTGTGCTCCTGAGAGTGACAGAGTTGGACTCAGTTATGGCTTCCCTACATATGGCTCATCTGTCCTTTCTGTTTAAACCTATACTTGGTGCAGGAATTTGCAATGTACATCCAAGAGTCTGGAATCTTTTCACTTTCCATGTGCCAGCTGGCCCCTGAGCCTCAGGAGAGTTGCAACACCTACTCTTCAGTTCATTGGACTCACCCAGGACAACTAACAAGGAGGTGAGGATGGACAGCCACCATACCAAGGAAGCGAGAGAGCCTACAACTGCAAGCAAGAGAGTCCCATCCATCAGCTGTATGGGATGGAAGCCCCCTCTCAATTAGAGGTGGAGTGGACATCACCATCCCAGAATCCTCAGGATTGGAGAATGAAATATGGACTAGAGTGGACTTAATGTAATTCTATTATAGACTTATTTGGATTCTAGCAATGGTAGAAATTCCAACATTGATGATGAAGCAGTAGCCACTGGAGGCTCTGGTGCATGGTGGCAGGGAGAGGGAATAACAGGTGTAATACTGGGACTTTTTTGGGACTTGGGAATCGTCCTGAATGATGTTGCAATGACAGATATAGGCCATGTTAGATCTTCCCATAACCTGAAGAATTGTGATGAGAGAGCATAAACTAATATGTGAACTATGGCCCATGCTCAGTGACAAAGCCCCAGGATGCATTTATCAATTGCAATGAATGTGCCATACTAATGAAGGATGATGTTTATGTGGGAGGATGTAGGAGGTGTGGGGAGTGGGACATATGGGAATCCCTATATTTTTTGTGTAACATTTATGTAATCTAACTTAAAATATATATATATATATATATATAAGATAAAGCTGTTATCTGACGACTTTTTGTAGAAATGCTTACCATATTAAACTTAAAAATCAATTATTAATCATGAAATATGAATTTCTATCTTAATTAGTAGGTGTAATTAACATTGTTTTCAAACATTTGATTTTACATGTAAGCTTTATTTTAATAAAATTCTTGAATGCTTGCATACTAAAAATTTCTTGGTTATAAATTTCTTGACTTCCTTGAAGAAGGTCATTTATTCATCGATTCAACCAATGTTTATTGAGCAGCCACCATGTGCCAGTTGTTGTACTAGGTGTTGGAAATTCAAATGAAAATAAAATAATCATATACTTTGTGAAATATTCCTTCCAGTATGTAAAGAGGATATGAAAGAGCTGAGGGTGTGGTGATATTGTCTCTGACATCCAGTAAGATTTTCTTTGAGAAGTGACATATGAATATATGCCAAGGCCCTGAGACAGGAGAAAGCATACTATGTTCAAGCAACTGGGGAAAAAAAAGTCACCTGTGGCTCAAGAATGCGGGCAGAGGGTTGATGGAAAATGTGACAAAAGAGAGACAGAGGTAAATTCATGAACTTCTTTGTAGGTAACCTAAAAGATTGTGGTCTTTACGTTAGGGACTCCAATAAAGAAAGTATATGTGTGTGTGATTACATGGTAGGTATATATCTGGGAGTAATTTAATCCTATTTATATTTGTTACTCTGATTCAATTTAAAGGAGTGGGTGCAGAATGAACATAGAGATACTGCTTTCAAGCCAATCACCATCAACAAACGCTCCTCTTTGCTAATAGCCTAAGAGCATTTTTCAAGTCTCATCTTTCTTTATTCTACACTGAAGACTCACCCCCTTTTACTGAAGAAGCAAATATGTATATCTAACTTTTAAGTACTGTTTTTGAAGGCATACATCTGAATATAACCTAATCTGATCATGCAATTCTCCTACTCTCTTTTTTCTCATGACTTCCCATTACACATTATAATACATTATAATAGAATCCCAGTTCTTACTATGGCCTACCAGCCGTCTTTAATATCGCCTAGGACTACCTGTCTGAATATATTACCTGTCATTTTTCCCTTACTTCCTGTGCTACTACATTGTTCTTACTTTTCCCAAACACTCAAGCGTATTTCTGTTTGCATGACTCTGCCTGGATACTCTTCCATCAGATGTAATAAGGTGTGTCTCCTCAAATCATATACTCTATATAGGCAAGATTGATGTGATAAAATCACATCACACAGCATGTGTCACTTGTCAATGCAAAATTGCTAAGTAAAATTTCCTGGATAGAATTTTAAAATTTATTTTTAAAATTAGTATGAAGTCAGAAAATTAGTGTCTCATGCTATGTAATTTCCTTTTGGTTAATATTGAAACTAATTTTCTCAGTTGAAAAATGCTCTTATGTACAAAGGATATTATTGAACTATTTCATTCAAGATTCTGAAGGACTAATAAAGTGTTTTTACTCTTTTTTATATTTTAAAAAAGAAATGTAAAGTCAGGATTTCATCTGGAGGTTATGGCAAAAGATTGTTTTTTGGTCCCTAGAATTTCATCCTAATGAATACCTGAGACTGCATAGGAAGAAGTCTTTCCCCTTTTCCCATCTGTGAAGTGTCTTAGATAAAATATACAATAATGGGGAAAAGTGGAGCCGTGGATTATTTTTTACACTTGTTACTATTTTTGTTGTTATTTCGTCCTTGCAAACATATACTGCAAAATGTAGGTCAGGGTTGTAGGCTAAATTTGGTGCCTAACCTCTCATCCATGTTCAGAAGCTTCCCCAGCCTGAAGCAGAGGAGGTGGGAGACAGAGAGTGAAGAAAAACAGAAAGAAGAGGGATGGATAGTAGAATAGGTCAGAAAGAACTGACATATTTAAATGTCTGTCAAAGTTAGAGAATCATGGGAACACTGTGGAGTACAATGATCTGGATTTCCTGTCTAGGAAGTCACATTACTAAGGCTTTTCCAACAGAAGAAAAAATAAAATGGGTCATATATATTTAGAAAATGAAAGAACAATATTGGGAATGGCATTCTTAATTTAAAACACATTGTCAGTTCTGCATATGTTTCCTGCAATTATAAAGAACAAATTATTAACATAAATATGTAAATGCTATGCTAAAAGTATCAAAATGTATTTATTACACTTCCTTTAGAAATCAGAGATTTCACAGCACTGAATCAAAATGGCTTACAGATTCATCCCTGTTTGCCAGTTGCAAAGGTCACCGAAAGTACAAAAGGAGAGGATTGCTGGAAATTTTAAATTTATTTGTAACTGATCTCCTAATTATCTTAAATACTATAGTCTTTTCCTGATTGCTTTTGAAAAAAAAACACACACCCTGTATACATTCTCCTTCAAGCCTATCAAAAATAGGTTTTTAAAAAAAATATGTATTTTTCCAAACCATGTGTGTGTTTGTGCATGTTTATTCTCCAACTGTTATTTGTTTTTTGTTGAATCTCAAGGAAGCTAACATCATTTTTGTCATTTTAATTATATTTTCTGCAGTCTTCAAACCACGGTGGCTCACCTATGGCTTGCTCAAGTCAGGGCTTTAAAAACTCAATCTTAATCTCTGTTGGGAGGTTTTAATGTGCACATCTGAGAAAGGTGATTAAAATTGTTGGACTCTCCAATAGAATTTCTGTTTAGTTTGTCTGATGCATGTGACCATAGACTAAATCACTGATTTCATAACAAAAAAATCAGCCATGTTTTCAGCACAGATGGTTGTGTAAATTGACATTTTAACATGGTGGTAAGTTCACCACCTTTCCAGTTGCCAATTTCTTCATTTTTCCCAAAGTACATGCTTCTAACCAATTGAGGGCTGTTTTAAACATGAATCATTTAAAACTGATTAAAATTATGCCTAATTCACAGTTTCCTTCTAAAGCTCATCATGGACATTCTCAGAGACACCTACTATGCTGAAGGCATTGTAATAAGTACTGAGGAGACCAGGATGAATAAAAGACAGTCTATTCATGTGGACCATAAAAGCAAGGGCTTAAATTGTTTAAATATATATATAAACAAATAAAGATAGTTAAATGTTATGTGTCATGAAACAGCGTGGAGGTATTAAAGTGCAATTATGGCCAGGAGAGACAATGTTATCTGTTTCTTAATTTAGGAAGGATGCATTTCTTAACCTTGAATTCAATCTCATATGAAATAAAATACCATTTCCTTCTACAGTATACCAACAAAATTCTGGCATTTCAACATCATTTAGTATAAGCCACTTTGGGGTTCATATATTAGTCAACAAATTAAGCAAATGTTTAGCATACTTCCTAACCCCTTGAGCTAAAACATTGAATCCAGAATTTCTGCTTAGTTAGTTCATATCAAAAAATTCAGTCTAATATACCTTATGATCTTTCAATATTGATTCCCTACCTATACAATACATCCTCACACACATTTTACAGGTTTCTCTGTATATACATCTGAAAAATCATGGAGTTCTTTTGGTATAGTGTACCTTCTCATGAGTACATTTTTTACCTCATCCTTTGGAGTCTGTTGAGACTTGAGTCTAGTTATAGGTATACAAGCAAAGAGGAAGCAGGGGTAGGATCTGTGGAGAAGCATTAGTATATTTCAAAGCAACTACATCAGGAGAGGTATTTAGAGTTTCTTCAGGCAATGGGGGATTAACCTCCTGACATAGGGTTATAAGGGTTACTTCAATTTAAGAAGGCTCAGAAGAATTTAGGAGTTTGATATCCCAGCTTCTTTGAGATCTCTCATATGTCCCCATTCCAATTTTCAAGAACCTTCTCATGGGTCATAATACATTCTGCTTTGACGGTTGGGACCTGGTAGGGTTTTGGTCTGTTTATAGGTATTCAGTACTTTATTTTGACCATAATATTTGGTCATCCAAATACTTGCCTTTTATATATATTTGATTATAGATGTCTGAAGGTGAAAATTTGAGTAAATTTTTGCAATTAGCTACTATGGACTACCACAGTATCATCCATAGTAACTTTATTTTTTAAAAGATTTATTTATTTATTTATTTGTGTGTATGTATATGTATGGGTATAAATATATGTGTGTGTATAATCTATAATACATATTACAATACATTATAGTATGGTATAATATAATAATATAATATAATTATATATAATATATATTTAGGAACTTGTGACAGGCAATTTCACTTACAGTTTTGAAAGTTGGTTAAACTGTATTTGTATGGCTGTTGTCTTTGCATCTGAAGTTCACAGGGAAATTGGTCAGCAAGAGAAGATCTCAAGCAGGCTATAACTCAGAAGCTTTAGATGAAACCAAATGTATGGAAATCTGTCTCCATTCTTTTTGCCTTTGATCTTTGTGATGAAGTTATCCTACAGAAGCAAGGGACCTTGTTCACAAAGATGAACACATATATCTGGCCCAAGGGGTAGAGAGCTAAAGAAGGATCCAAAGGAAGATAGAGCATTGCAGGTCCAAGTAGATGAATCAGCAGATCACTAAAAATGTGTAATCCTTGCAAATGTCTTGATTATAATTTTAAGGATGCTTAAGGATACAACATGGGTGCTGCAATCTTACACCTTACAAATCTGTTAGGAATCTGCCTTGTGGTTCACCCTAACCACAAACATATTTTTAAAAGGGATTTTGAGAAATGTATGTTCAGCTTAGCCAAGTCGACACATTATAAAACTATCACATTTATCACCATGTATTAGACTTCTGATAAAATGTCAAATACATTTTTATAACATTTTGTTTTTAATTTCTGTAAACATATACAAATGTCAAGTTGACTCTAGTATTTTGTATGTCTATGTGTTTGTATGTGCTTGTACATGAATATACACAAAGTATCTTCATCATGTTTTGATGTTAAAGTTATGCTAACTTTGTAAGGTGAACTGAGATGGTTTGCATATTTACCCCATGATCTTGCATGTTTAGAATAAGATATAAAAGTGTGCTTCTTATCTAAAGGATAGATTGAACTCAGCTGTAAAACCATCTGCATTGGTAACCTTATTAAATGATAGGTCTTTAACCAACATTCATATTGATTTTATGATTAGCAGTCTGTTCCTTCTGGAAATTTAGATTTGAGATTTAAAGACTGCAATTTAGTCTTGGCATGTTGCTAAAATTAAAGGTTATATTAAAGGAAAACTGTAGAGCTAAAAATCAGCCAGCCACCTTTGGACATGGAGATGCAAAAGAGAGCTAAACATTATTTAGCTCTTAAAATGTGATAGATGCCATTCTAAATTATTTACAATCATTTTCTATTTTTCATCACCATGGTAGAAATAATCTGTGAGAGGCACCACTGGACAAATTTTAATGTTGAAGAACCTGAGACGCAGAAAGATGAAGTAACTTGCCCAAGGGTCCTATACTATATATAAGTGATAGAGCAGGGATTCAAATCTAGCAAACCAGAAGCCAGAAGCCACACACAATGTTAACATGCTACTTTGGGCAATTGGATGGAAAGAAGCTAAGCTAAAGAATGATGTAATTCAGAAAGATTCAAGCTGACAGAAGCCCTGGTAGATTTTGCTTACTTATTTAATTGTTTCATCTTTCCATCTTAAAGATCCAGTTGCTTGGGTGGCTTTGTTGCTTTCTATCTGTGTACTCACTTGCCCACTTCAAACTGATGGGGGCATTTTTTGTTTTTGTTTATAAATATAATCTAGCTTTGTGGAGTGTTTACTCAAATCAAAAGAGTGAACAAAAGAAGAGTGTATTATGTTCAACCCAGTAGTTACAGGCTACTGTAAATTAAAGACTTGGCATATTCACTAAGCACCAAGTAAATATACC
The DNA here is from genome assembly GCA_004027955.1 of Chaetophractus vellerosus. Lineage (NCBI taxonomy): Eukaryota > Metazoa > Chordata > Mammalia > Cingulata > Chlamyphoridae > Chaetophractus > Chaetophractus vellerosus. The sequence goes on along the minus strand of PVKH010004632.1, from coordinate 14,779 downwards.
ATAAATTCAAACTGACTGTACTTTTTGAGGTGGGGATTATGTTTATATTAGTCCCTTTATAATAGTCTTTAAAATTCTGACCTTTAGTCACAGTAGGTGCTCACTAAATCTATTGAATAGTGAAATCTCTTACATTGAACTACAAAAATTGTCTTGAAATTTAATCATTCTCTATCACTGTCTTATTTTTTTCTTCTATTGCCCTATGATTCTATTTATACCAACCACATTCATCATTTCTACCAGGCTGTTTCCAAAATCTGTCTCCACTATACATTCAGATCTGTTTTCTTTATAAATTGTATCTATATATTACACAAACATTCCATTTTCTCCAAGTGTGCCACCTTCCATAGGCACCCTTCTATTGTCAGCCTATTTGGCATTGGTGTAATTAAATTCTTCCATGATTAATGCCTGAGCTCTTTTACAGGCTTTTCTTATCTGCATACATATTTCTAAATCTGCTTCTGCACCCTTTCTGAGACAGCAGCTTCTTATCATTTGTTTCCTTTCTATTTCTATTTTTTATTCTAATCCAAATGATCTCTTTGGTATTTGGAGCATACACTATATTTCTCTTTAGATGATACCACATAATGTTTCCTCTTGTCTAGAACAAACAGCCTTACTGAAAATATTTTCCTAATTTTTAATAAGGCTCTTTCTTCCCTTATCTTAGTTGTGCTACTTCAGTTATATCAATTTGTACTTCCTGCCTTTGAAAACATTGTTTATTTCATCTTTCTTTCTTTTTTTTTTTTTTTTTTTTTTTTTTTTTTTTTTTTTTTTTTTTTTTTTTTTTTATTCTCTGGGGAAACAAGTCAGCAAACAATAGATATATTATCTCTAACTTCTTAGGTTTGTTGTTGTGGCACCTTTTGTTTTGGTTGTTTAAGAAATGCTAGCCTTGTTTTCTATTTCTATTTTTGGCCCAGTTACTTATTTTTATGTTTGAAATAATGGTCTTTAAGTTTTGGTTCACGTTTAAGATATCCGTGACATGTTATCTACTAAATTAACTAAACATGGTATGAGTAGAAATACAAATTTTTGCGTAGTATCTACAATCTTGATATATTTTATAAGGTGGTCAACTGTTGGTTTTCTTAGGAAGCAAACCAGGGTTGATTTTATTATGAGTAATCTATGCTTCAATATCTACACTTAACTATATATAAAAGCCACTATAATGGAGTCCCAGAAACACTGTAAGGACAAAGAATGGCTTGGTCCCTCTAATTTTACTTACTGCCTTTAAAAAAATTGTTTCATAATTCCTTTCCAAATACACAGAGAAGAAACTAAAAGAATTGCCATAATGATGAGATAATACTTTGAGATTAAAAATTCATGAAGTAGAAGGTTCAATTCTGCTTCCTGCCAACTCAAAAATATACCATTTCAAGGTAAAAGGGAAGGAAGAAAGAAATGTTTCAGTTTATTGCTGATTATTGATGTTAACAGCAACAACATCAACAAAAACAGCAAATCATTCCAAAGTGAAAATATCTAAAATAAACTTCCATGTTACTATTGTTCATAGAGAATTAAAGAGCAACAAATAATTTCTTCTTAGCATTTTGCCAGTTATTTAAATTTCTATCAGACTTTATTTTGATTTTCTGATCCCCTGCTTACAACTTGTAAAAGAAACATGCTATGTAAAATTGAGTGTGATTTTATGATTTTAGTTTTCCTTATTGCACCCAATTTTCAGGACTATCTTTATTTACCTTTGGTTTCATTTTCCCTTACTTTCATTTTAAAAACAGTCTATTTCTTGCTCTGGGTTGCCCTTTTCTTGATCATTTTTCGATCTGACTTCACTATCTTACTCCAATCTAAACTATGAATTCAATGATAGTCATTTTTCTTCTATATATCTCCATCTAACAAAATGTATATATAATTTTTCTTTCAAAAACTGCAATCATGGCAGAAAGTTTACATGGATACATGATTTTCAACAGTTTCAGAAATAGTTTTTGTTATTTTTCTTTATACATCAACAGAATCCATGAATATCTAGTTGTTTATTGACTAATAATAGTGTATATGTTCTGTGGAAAAGAAATTGCACATTTTTATATGTATAGGCAATGTGTTTCCAGAGATATCTAAGGAAGCAAAAATCTCAATATTCCTAATATCTTTTCTATTCTTTCTGACGTGTTTGTTTTTTGGTGAGCCTTTCTTATTTATTCACACTTTCTAATTGCCATTTAGACATTATATATAAAGATATCTGATAATAGATATAATGTACATTGCTAATCATTTTCAATACAGAAACTCAAGGATTATGTAATGTGAGACAAAATATGGATATTCCTAAGGAACACTTGTGGGTCCATTTGGCAACTTTTATTAATAAGGCTATTTTAAAGTAAAAAAAGGAAATCAGCATAATTTGTACATCAAGTTTAAATTTTAAAGACATAAAGAAAAATTTGCATATTTTTATCAATGCATTAATCATGCTGCATATGCATGAGATTGCTTCTTTATTTTAAAATAAAGAGAAAAAATAAATTATTTATTTTAAAGAAGTTACATAAAAAAGCATGGCTATAAGCCCAAGTAACCCACAAACTTGATTGTGAATGTAATGTGATGTTTACTAAATTTTACAAAATTGGCTAATTTGATCATTTAAAGCCAGGGTCTCATTAGATGAAAGGGAAACAGAAAGAAGAGACAGAAAATTCCACTTGGAACATGTGTTTTCATTCTATGTATCCATAGCACAATTCTTTTTTGAAAATTTGTAAATGATCTCAAAACATGTCTCTTGCCTCTACTCATCTGTCAGTTGCTAAGGTACCATACCATCTCCACCTGCAAAAAATCAGATATTATTCTGCCACCCACCCCATCCTCCCAGTCCTCAAACCCATTGCATATTGAAACATTAAAATTTCCTTCAAAAGCAGTAGTTTTGCAAGTTGGTGTTTTACTAGGCAGACAGGCCTCAACTCTCTCACAAAATGAATAGAGAAAGAGCCAAAACCTGTCCAAAAGATCTATGTTAGAGGTCAGCAGATCAGAACAGTGTTGCACAACTCCCAGGAGGGTGAGGAACAGAGAAACAAAAAACCCAAAACAGCAAATGTGAGATACCAAACCTTCACAGCTGCTGGGAAGGGCTCCACTACCCCATCTGCAAGATATTAAGCTGGGGTAAAACCCCTGCTAACTGCAGCTGACTGAGAGGGGAACAGACATCTTCCTCCCTCTCTGCTGTTACAAGGGGAAAGGGAAGTAGAGCAGGGGTGATTTCCTTCAGTAAATTCAGCCAGCAGAGCCCACTTGGAATTTCTACTCTGGTCAGACCAAAACACAGGCAAATAGAGATTGAAACACCTCAGTGGAAAAGTGTTCCAATGAGTGCCATCTGTTGGACAGACTAGAAATTGCATGGACAAAATCTTGTGGCTCTTTCTGTACCCTAAGTCCTATGAGAAAATTTGTATCCCATTAGTGAGTCCCTGGTCCAATTTTGATCAATTAAGCTGGGAAATTTAAAAAAGTTAGAATAAGTTGAACCACATATCAAAGAAGAACTGTGAAAAAAACAATAAGCAAGAGAGAGAAATTGTTCATCAGAATAAATTCACCAACATATTCAGATGCCTATACATCAGCAAAAAATTACAAATGATACTAAGAAACAGGAGTAGATGACCCAGTGAGAAGAAGAAACATAATATTTTGAAAAGATACAGGATTTTAAGACAATTAATCAATATTGATCACAAAACTCTCTTAAATCAACTAAAATAAATGAAAGAAAATATGACAAAAGAGATAAAGGATATTAAGAAGACACTGAGTGAGCATAAAAAAAATAAAAATCTGCAAAGAAAAGTAAAAGACCTCACAGGAATGGAAAACATGATGGGTGAGATCAAAAATACATTTGAGGCACATAAGAGCAGATATGAATTGCTCAAAGGCAGAATTAGTGATTTCAAGGACAGAGCATCTTAACTGGAAAAGACAGGAGAACAGAAAAAGGAGAGTATGGAAAAAATAGAACAGGTTCTCAGGGAATTGAAAGAGAACATGAAATGCACAAACATACATATTATCAGTGTCCCAGAAGTAGAAGAGAATGGAAAAGGGCAGAAAAAATATTTGAGGAAATAATGACTAGAAGCTCCCAAATACTTATGAAAAACATAAATATCAATATCCAAGAAGGACAAGGCACTCCAAACAGAATAAATCAGAATAAACCTAATACATGACACCTAATATTCAGAATGACAATATCAAAGATAAAGGATTCTGAAAACAGCAAGAGAAAAGCAGTGCATCACATATAAGGGAATCTTGAAAAGATTAAGTGCCGACTTCCCAACAGAAACCATGGAGGAGAAAAGAAAGTGGTATGATGTATTTAAGGTAATAAAAAAGATAAATTGCCAACAAAGAATTCTGTATTCAGCAAAACTGTCCTTCAAAAATGAGGGTGAGTTCAATATCTTCACAGACAAACAAAAATTGATAGAATATGTTACCACAAGAATTACAAGAGATAACAAAGGGAATTCTGTAGCCTGAAAGGAAAATCAAGGGTGCAAGACTTGGAGAAGTGAGTAAAAATAGAGATTATTCAAAAAGGTAAATTAAAGGGTAAAAAGAAAGACACTGTACAATATGACAATAGAATCCAAAGGACAAAAAGGATGAAGTAATGCCTTTACAGTAATAAAATTGAATGTTGATGACTTAAACTCCCCAATCAAAAAACACAGACTGATGGAATGGATAAAAGTATGAGCTATCCATATGTTTTCTACAAGAGACTGATCTCAGATATAAGGAAACAGCTAGGTTAAAAGTGAAAGGTGGGCAAAAGTTATTCCACGCAAATAGTAATAAAAAAAGAGCTGCAGTAGCAATACTAATATTGGACAAAATATATTTTAAATGCAAAATTGTTATAATGGATGAAAAAGGTGATTATATATTAATAAAAGGGGCAATTCACAAAGAGAAATAACTACATTAAATATTTATGTGTGGAACCTGAATACCCAAGATAAATAAGGTACACACTGGCAAAAATTGAGGGAGAAATAGACGCCTCTACAATAATATTTGGAGACTTCAGTACACTCTCAATATTGAATAGAACATATGGATGGAGGATAAATAAAGAAACAGAGAGCTTGAATAATATGATAAATGAACTAGACCTAACATATATCAATAGAGCATTACACCCCAAAACAGCTGGATATACAGTCTTCTCAAATGTTCATATATCCTTCTCCAAGATAGACCATATGTTGGGTCACAAGACAAGGCTCAATAAATTTAAAAAAGATTAAAACACATGAAAAAATGTTTAATATCACTAGAGATTAGGGAAATTCAAATCAAAACTACAATGAGATATCATTTCACACCTATTTGACTAACCACTATTAAAAAGAAGGAAAATTATAAAGGTTGGAGAGGATGTGGAGAGATAGGAACACTTATTCACTGTTTATGGGAATGTGGAATGGTACAGTCACTGTGGAGGACTGTTTGGCAGTTCCCAAGGAAGTTGAATATAGATTTTCCAGGTGACCTGGCAATACCATTCCTAGGTATATACCCAGAAGAACTGAAAGCAGTGATACGAATAGACATCTGCACACTGATAGTCATAGTGGCGTTATTCACAATAGCCAAAAGTTGGAAACAGCCCAGGCGTCCATCAACTGATAAACAAATTGTCGTGTATACACAGGATGGCATATTATGCAGCAGTAAGAAGAAATGAAGTTGTGAAGCATATGACAAAATGAATGAAAGTGGAGGACATTTTGTTCAGTGAAGCAAGTTAGACACAAAAGGACAAATGCAGTATGATTGTGCTATTATGAACTAAGTATAATATGTAATCTCTTGGAATTAATAATTAGATACAAGTCACCAGAAAATAGAATGAGGGTAGAGAATGGAAAGCTGAGGGTTAATCTGTGCAGAAGTAGGAAAAAGGTTTTTTTTAAATCTTTGCAAATGAATAGAAATGGTAAGAGCACATCATGGTGTTTGTGACTAGCAGAGCTATTACAGTTATGACAGTGGATGAAAGGAAAAGTCTAAGGACATGTATATTTCTAGAAGGAAAGCTAAATAATATTACATGGGACTTTATAACAGTGAAACCTCACATAAAATACAAATATGTGTGATATTGCACATCTAAGGCTTTTTTTGTTTACAAACAATAATGCAAATAAACTAGAGAAAAGGAAACAGAATAGCAGCTATGTATGGCAGGGGAAACAGATTAAGAGGTGATGAGGGAACTGGCTGTAGCTCAATTGGTAGGGTTTACCACATGGGAGGCCTCAGGTTCGGTTCCTTGGGCCTCCTCGAGCTGGCAGACCATCTCAAGAAGGCAAGCCACCACAGGCAGGGCAAGCCGCCGTGCAGTGAGCTGACTCGGCGGGTCGCCACAGCGGGGGTAGATGAGCAGACACTAAAGAATGCAAAAATGAACACAGCAAGAACAAGCAGAAAGGGGGGGATATAATAAATAAACAAAAATACAAAGAGGTAATGAGTTTCTTTTGTTTGTTTGGTTAGTCTTTCTTTCTTTATTACTATTATTTTGACTGGAATAATGAAAATGTTCAAAAATGATTGAAGTGATGAATGCACAACTATGTGATTAAACAGATTACCACTGACTGTACACTGTGGGTGGATTTATGATTTATTAATATGTATCAATAAAATTGATGTGTAATAAATTTTTTTTGAGAAAGAGTGTTTTCCTCAGTGATTAGTTTCTTCCTTGAATGAAGGAGAAGAGAATATAGCCATAAAGGATGACAATGTGAGATGTGTTAGCACATATTAGCTTATACTGTGATTAAAGAAGAGAAATAGTTGCATTGATATGAGCTCAAGGAACAATTTGTGTCACTTCATCAAATACTACTCAGAATATCTTACTACCAATTCTTTTGCTTGGAATTTCTCAGATACCAACCTCTCTTAGTATTCATGTATATGACTTGAGAAAGCCTAATTTCACCAAGTGTTTTAGTCAACATAGTAAAAATTACCTTAATTAATGTGGTTTCTTTTCCTATTAGCCAAATGTATCTAAATTATTGACATACAAAGACAACACAAAAGTGACAGTTCAAGTTCCACCAAAGGAAAAAGATTCACATACTAAAATGCACATTTAATTATTTATGGTTCTCTAATACTGTAAAAATTTAACATGGAATACATATCCCTTCATATTTAAGTATCTCAGTTTGGGAAAAATATTTTAAAAATCTAAAAGATTTGGAAATGTCTAATATTTCCAAGAACATATTTTTATGTTTTATGTGTAAGCATGAATTCACTAGAAAAATGTACATATATATATATATTTGTCTCAGATTACATATAGATTTGAACATAAGAGAAGAAATTAATTAATATGGCCCCAATTTAGATTTGTACTAGAAATTAAAATAAAGATTAGAATTGCTTTCCAAACTCAACTATTGTTGTTTTTTTTTCGATAAATGTGGTATAGAATGATAACATAGAGAGAAAAATGGCATTGTGCTCTAAAATCACTGATATCTGTAATGACTGTGTGCTCATTTAAAGTAAAGTGAAATCCATATTGCAGATTTCAACTGTACATGATATCATTTAATGTTAAATCAAAAATGGACTAAATGCCCATCACAAGCAGATTGCAAATAAATCTAATTTTTCTTCAATTTGCATTCATAGTTAACTAGATCATGTTAGAGTACGATAATATTCTTATGTTTAGATAAAAGTATATAATCATTAACATTTATAATTCTCCCTGGTAAAGAAACAGATGACATACACTATCATTTTGTTATGTGTAATTCAATTGCTGACACATTAGGGATTTTTAACTAGGGCTTATGATGTAAATTTCAATTCTGCACTCTGTCAGTAACACAAATACTGAATTATTTCCTTCTTTAGACATACACCATTGGAATCCATTTAAAGTGCTTAATGATGTATTAATAAACCATGATTTTCCAGCAGAGTTTCTGAATTCCCCTTACTGGCGCCAGCTCTGGTGCTGCCAATCAAATTAGAATGTCATAGTTTCTTAGTAAATAAAGGTTAATTGGATATATAAAGAGAAATTGAACATCAAAAATATCTATGCTCACGTTGTTCTTGCCTGAAACTGAATTATTAAATTTCTAGTTATTGTATGTGCAGCTAAAATATTCTTAAGAGCTTCTAAATATATCTTTATTTCTCATTTTGAAAACGAATGGCTATGCTCTTGTAATTTCAGAAAACTCAGACATAGTAGGCTTACTGTTTTCATATTTTCTACATTAAATTTTTAATTGATTAATTCTTAGAAGAAACAAACTTATGTAGGTTCATTTGTGTTTGTGGAACATCACAGTAAAAGCTGTTCTTTCAACCCCAAAATTAATATGTATAATATGTGGAAACTTATTTACAAATATTGCCATCATTTCTTCCAAAGGGCTTCTATTTCCTTTCTTACTTTCTGTCCTGAGAGCTCAAAATTAAGTCCTGCTTTTTTTGGTTTCTGTGGTTTAGCTAGTCAATTAAAATGTGAATCATGTGATTGAACTGTTCATGTACAACTATGTGGAAAAACTTGCTACGTAGGTACTGATACTCACCAGTCACATAATTATATAAATTGAAAATTTATCACTGAGAAAAATGAGAGTATGCTTGTGTGGAGGGTTAACTGTTCAGAAAAACTGCTCCAGAATCAATACACATATTAAGGCTGCATAAATGAAAATACATACATATATATATATATATTTAAGACATGGAGGGAAATTTAGAGAATTCTTTGGAATCCAGAAATTCCAATTTCCTTATCCTTAAGGAAATCTACCTCTGGAGCTAATAACTACTAGCTTAGAGGTTGGCTTTCAATAGATAGGCTATGCTGGAATGTGAAACAAGGAATGAAGAAGTTGGAAGGAAACCTGTTTTAGTTTGCCAACGGGCTGCAAGTGCAAAGTACCAGAAATGTGTTGCCTTTTAGAAAGGGATTTATTTGGGTAAAAGGGTGAAAGCTTACAGTTCCAAGGCCGTGGAAAGTCCAATTCAAGGCACCATAAGAGGTGCTTTCTCACTCAAGCCAGCTGCCACATGTTGAAGCAAGATGGTGGGTGATCTCTGCCTGGTTTCTGCCTTTGCCTCTGGGCTGAAGTGTCTCCCAGAGATCAACGGAGTGTAACCAGGCATGGAGCTTTTCTCTTACCGGGCCTCTTCTCCACTGCTGCACTTCCTTCCCAATTTCAGCAGCAAGCTAACAGTCAAATGGCTCATCTGTCCCCTGGGCCTCAGCTGTTTGAGCCTCTCCTTTCTGTCACATGGCAGGATCAAAATAGCAGAACTCTTTTTTTTTTTTTTAAATCTGTCCGGTGAGTGACTTTATATCAGACCCATCAAGGGAACGGGGACTCAATCTGAGTCATGCCTCATTGATGTTGGCTAATCAAAAGACCTAAAGCAAAATTATCAAGTAATATATCAAAAGCCCTTCAACAAAATTTTAATGCAATCAGAGTCATAGCCAGAGGAATAGATTAGTTTACAAACCAAATCTTTCTTTTTGGGGATTCATAAAATAATCTCAAACTGCCACAATCCTCCACTCTAATTCCATCCTCCCCAGCCTCAAATCTGGTACTTATAAAGGAGGAAACCTGGCTGAAAGATAGGAAAAAATAATAAAATTCCCAGGAGAATAAGAATTTACCAATTCAGGCTAGTCTCACTCTTGGCTCTAAACTCTAAAGAAAGCTGTTGTCATCTTATCTTTGTACATCCCCTCCCACAAGTCCCTAAACACCAAACTTGAAAATGTACTTGAAAGTAGACCCAAATCATTATTATTCCTGGAATTAATTAAGCTCCTGGGAGGAGCAAATGCAAATTATCTCCAGAGGAAATAATTTCAAATATAGGTTTCAAAGAATTTCCACAAAGTTCCAAGGAAAGTGGGCTCACCATTGAAATCACTAAAATTGTGAGAAGAACTAGCCACTGTGGGAAAAAATCAGATAAAACAACAGAAATATATTTATATTTATGTAGGCACAAAACAAACTCAGGTATTAAAATTATGAGATACCGATTATAATTCATATTTTTACAGAAACCTAAGAAAGTACTGAAGTACAACAAACAGTAACAACCCTGACTAACCAGGTTTGAAAAATAACAAATTAAAAATTCTAAAAATTAAATAGTTAATAACTGAAAAAAGGTTTTTAATTTGTATGCTCCAAATAACATAACTTCAAGTTCATTAAGAAAAAATTGAAAGATTTATATGAGGAAATAATAATAGCTAACATTTAGAGTGTTTATGTGCAGATATTTTTCAAAGGGGAGTACATATTAACTTACTTAAGTGTCAAATAATCCCTGTAGCATAGGCATTATGCTATTTCCTATTTTTTATTTCAGAGGTGGTACATTAATGAGGATGATTTTTTAAAAATGTGTCCAGGGTCCTACAGTTAGTAAGGGACAAAGCCAGAAATTGACTATATGAATTTAGTTCCAGAATCCAAAGTTTGCAATTATACCATTCATCTCTATATAAAAAAGCTTCAAAACATCTAATAAGCATTTAACAGGAGAGGAGATGTTATTGGCCAATAAAGAAATAAAATGAAGTTTAATATCAATAGTAATCAGAGAAATGAAATTTAAGTGTGAGGTACAAGTTCATAACTCCAAAATAAGAAAAAAATACTAAATGTTAGTAACAATGTAAAGTATCAGGGACTTTCATATACTGCCTATAGTTATGTGAATGTATACAACCACTGTAGAATACATTCTGTTATATCTGTTAAGTTAAATATACATGTGTATTCTAATATGCAGCAACTCCATACCTAACAACATAGCTTGAGAAATTCTTGCACTTGTGTACCCAGATATCTGTATAAGAATGTTCATAGCAATGCTATTTATATTAGTTCAAAACTGGAAATAAACAAATGTATCTATCAATGGAATAGATAAATAAGATATGCTATATTCAAACAATGGTATAATATAGAACTGTAAAAGTGAATGAACTCTGGAGTTTAAGTATGATTACATATTAAAATTGTAGTAGTAAAGATGTCTCCATTTGTATACATTTTGAAATCAGCCTAAATTAAAAATAATTATTTAAGAACCACGTATCTTTGTGCAAATGTGGGAGAAAAAAACAAGAAAATAATGTAGACAGACTCAGGATATTGCCTATTTTGGGGGGACAAAGGAGAATGCAATTGGGGAAACACAGTTAGAGGACTTTAGACGATTTTTTTTCTATGTCATGAAAGTAGGTTTCAAATGTTGATTTGTTAAATACTTTTATATACCCTCTTTATTATACTTTCTGTATCACACATTTTTTAAAGTAATTTTTAAAAGAAAGAAATTTTTCATTATCCATCTTTTATCACTAAATAGCTACAGTTTGGGGGAGTTAAGTACCTTGGATTTTGTTTCCTTATGTACAAAATAAACAGATTACACCAGATTTTGTCACTTATTCATTTATTAATTCATTAATTATTATAAGTATTAAACATCCTTCATTTGCTAAGTAGTATGCTACTTTATAAGCATATAAAGATATAAGATATGTTCTTTGTATTTGAGCAGCTGACAATCTAACATAGGAGCAGATGATGTCTCCCAGTTCTAATATTTTCTTACCAGGTAATAGCTCAATTCATTCCCATATTCAAGACAAAAGGAAGTATTTGGCAGGCACTGCAAGTGGGGCTCTAGGAAGTTAAGGCATATAAATAGAAGAAGGTGACATAAAGGCTGAAGGAGAAAAAAGAAGAGAAATTCTAAGGTTTTGTTTACATAAAATAAGACAATAAACATGCATATGAAATATAAAGTCATTGCATCCTCACCTTGGGTAACAATAACATAATATCCTGTGCTCATGAGCCTCATATTCAATTTTAATATATATACAAATTTTCAAAGCTTTAATAGGAAAAACAAACACACATACTGTATAAAATGCTAATGCCAAGGTTAAGTTGGTAGTTTATGATGTAGGAAAAAAAAATCCATGCCCGATATTCATGTTGCATCTGGACTTTGCAAGATTTATATTATTTTCTGTTAGGAAGGTAAACTGCTTTGAATGTTTTAAGGAAAACTTTATAATTCATTCACAAATGATAAATCTTGCTTTCCATTTTTAAATACTTGAATAATTACTTATCATGTGCCTAAGACTGAGCTTCCAAATTTTACGTAAATTTGTGGTGTTTGTTGAACAAATCTCCCTTCAGATATGAAAATCAATCTAATTGAAAAATGAATAGGTATGGGTGCTGCTAACCATTTATTTGAAAACTTAAATGCCACCTTTTGGTAAATTGATTTTTTTAAGATTTTTTTTTTATTACATATCCCCCCCTCCCTTTCTGCTTGCTCTTGCTGTGTGTCCATTCTTCTGTGTTTTTCTATGTCTGTTTCTCATCTCCCCCCGTCTTTGCAGCAACACACTGAGTCGGCCCTCCGCGGCGGCTCGCTCCGTTCAAGGGTGGCTCCACTCCGTTTTCACGGACGGCTCCACTCCATGTTTTGCGGGCAGCAGTCCTCCATGTTTTTGCGGCTGCCTGCTTCTGCTTCGCAGGCAGCAGCTCCGCTTTTCACGGGTGACTTTGCCATGCCCGTGGGGGCTCCGCCCTGCCCGTGGTGGCTTTTTGCCTTGCCCGTGGCGGCTTTTTGCCCCGCCCACGGCGGCTTGCCTTTCTCAAGGCCTTCTGCCTGCTCGGAGAGGTCCCCAGGAACTGAACCCGGGGCCTCCCATGTGGTACCCCAGCGTGCTCTTTATCCACTGAGCTATCTAGCTGGGCCCAGTAAATTGATTTTAATGATTGTCAAAGTTTGGTAGGGATACTTTGCTTCAAAATTAATTTATATAAACCTCGGAACTTCCACAGACAATATTTAGAAGTCTGGATGAGCAACTTTATTATCAGAACTTTAATTGCCTTCCCAACAGGCTTGGTGTAGGAAAGAAAGAAGAAAAAGAAAAAGAAAAAGAAAAAGAAAAAGAAAAAGAAAAGAAAAGAAAAGAAAAGAAAAGAAAAGAAAAGAAAAGAAAAGAAAAGAAAAGAAAAGAGGGAGGGAGGGAGGGAGGGAGGAGGTTAGTGTTCTGAAATATTTAAGATACCCAAAATATTAAGCTTCAGTTTCACTTTCAGTGGTTTTCTTTCTCAAAACCATATTCATGTGTCTGTTTATGGAAGCTAAAATGAAATGGTATATTTTCCTTTAGGTTGGCTTCATGAGTGTCTACTAGTCAGCTTATGTTTAAGGTAATTGACAAGAATGTCAAAGTAAATGCTATGCAAAGGGAACCCCTCTGGGACTACTTTCTCTGAGTTCAACTGATGTCCATGCAAACAAAGCACTTTGTAATGTTATTTCAATACATTTAATTTTGTGGTTTGTGTAGACATTGAGTATTATTGACAGTGATACATTAGTCTCCTGTACTATATATATCGCTGGCATTCTTTGCTTTAAACACATCACTATGGCTGATAAGTTTGAGACACAAGAATTGAGAGCTGATAATATTATAGTGCTGGTAATAAAATTAAATGAGAGAGAATTTAATGTTGTGATAACATGGCTGTCCCAAACACTTTGATATGAAAAAAAAGGAAGCTAAGATATCTGAAAGTTTTCACTGAAAGCATAATTTTATTAGCAATAGGAAAACACAGTGCTCAGACCGTTCAGGTTCAAACATGACCTTATTCACGGCAGTTTATTTATTTATTTTGATACTTTTCCACTTCTGTGTTTTAGTCTCTGACTGTAACTTAATGAAAACTTGAGTGTTCATTAATCTGTTTCCAGGACAATGATCACTTGTTAAATCATGGGCTGTTGTTTGAGCTGATTGGAATAGTACGAACCTTATGCCATGGGTTATTTGATGGCTTTATTTCTCTAAGAATAATGTGTTGATGTTAAACATTGTATGATATATCAATAGTTTGTCTCTTTCTACTTAATTTTTTATATCAGATGTACCTTTGATCTTTTGCTATTCCATTTGTTTATTTTTTATATCTTTCATTTCTCATTTTATTATGTTTATGTTTTCCTTTGGATTTTAAAAACACATTTATAATAATACATTTAATGTCCTTTATTGCATAACCCATTATATCTATCATTTCTGGGTCTGTTCCCATTAATTTTTTTCTCTTAGTTATGGGCAGAAAGTTTTGTTTTTTTCACATTCCAATTAATTTTTGATTGTCGGGTGATGTACATTGTAATTATTATATTGCCTATTGTTCACATTCTGTTTCTTCCTTTAAAGAGAGCTATGTTTTAACTGGCAATGAGTTAAATTACTTGCATATCTGTTATTTCCTTTCACAACTTAATTTTAATCTTTGTTTGGGCAGGTCTAAAGTAGCCTTTACTCCAGAACCAATTTAGATGAACTGCCAAGATGTACTTCAGCACTATTCCCAAAGAGCTGAAAAATTCTTTGTGGTAGGACAGTATCCCTGGCCTCTACTTAATGAGATGCCTTTAATAACAACTCTTCAGTTGTGCCAGCCACTGCTGTAGCTAGGCATTGCCAAATATGCCTTAAGGGGCAACATCACCCACAGTTGAAAATATCTATACCTTGGGGTCTCTATTAGATGTCTCACAGGTTCATTGATACCCTTTATTTTGAATGATCAGA
>PVKH010004631.1:0-23104 GCA_004027955.1 Chaetophractus vellerosus | reverse complement strand
CTCCCTTTATCGTACTAACACTACCATTTTGTTAACTTAAAATGCGTGATTAAGCATCAGGGCTGTTCACGCTCACCGCCAACGTTCCTGCACCGTAACCTTTCCCCTCTCATGCAGCCCGCTGGCATAAAGCTACAGTACAGTCCATCACAAGGTGCCAGCCTGAATCCCCGCAACTGACTCAACCCCCTTTCTTTCCATCCTATGACCCTCCCTTAGTTCTTAGATCAGGAGACAGATTGGCGCTTGCCTCATACCTCCTTGACAGTTGACCTCACAATAAAACTCTGTTCTCAAAATCCTGATGTCACATTATTGGCTCTTGTGAGCCTCAGACAGCAAGCCTAATACTTGCTCACTAACACAAATAGATGTTACATTTTTTAAATTATAAATTCCTGTTAGAAAAGATTAGTCTTAGAATATTCTTTTTGCCTAAATCCAGCTAATTTAATTTTTTAAAATACTTTCTATTATATAAAAATCTGTGGTACTTGAATAAAAATTAGAAAATACAAATAAGAAAAAAAACATCCACTCGCTTCCTATCCAGAGAATTATAACCACTGATATTTTTTTGGTACATATTCTTCTAGAATAGTTATCAATCATGTATATGAATGTAAAGCTGTCTCATGCACATATGATGTACCCACATACAAGCATGTGAACAATGTATACTTTTTCAAAAAAAGAAAATGTATCATAAGTACTACTTTACATTTTGCTTTTTATGCCTCAAAATTATGTCCATGTCACAAATACAGATATATCTGTATTAACATTCTAAAAACATGTCTAGAATTCTAAATAAGAGAATTCCATAATTTGTGATCCTATCCTATTGATAAGCATTTAGGTTTTTTCCTTTCAAAAATCACGAGGAAAAGCCTTGTACATACACGTATGGCTGCATTCGTCCTGTCTTCTTATTATGTTAGCATAAATCCTAGATACTCAAATGTTGACTAAAAAATTACTAGTCAACTTTTCTTCTTCAGCACCTTGTACAAAGAGGACTTTCCATCATATTAATTAATAATTCTGGAACTTCCAATAACCCCACGTAATAATAAACGGAAGGCTTTATTTCGTGTCCGATGATACAGCAGGAAGGGAACGTTCTCTGCTCCCCCTCATATTCAGAGATATTTAGACTCCTGGAAAATAGTTTCCTACTTCAGTCTAATAAAGTAAACCTGATTAAACTAAACTTTAGTAAATTTTATTTTAAAATTTCTAAGAAAGTTGTTTTTATTCCTCAATGCCTCTTTCTCAGTTTTGCTGCAAGATGACATCACACAAGCTGTGAAATGTGCAAAGAGGGTTGTCGAAGATCCAAATGGCATTAGAGCATGGTATGTTTTCAAGTGTTAAAGGGGGAACTATTTCACCCTAGTGTTGATACGTGCAATGAGAGAGATTTTCTAAGCCCACAATGTGATCCTGAGAACTGAAAAATCTCGAATTTAGGTTTATGCTAAACAACATATTGCATTGATCCGTGAAGAAACAATCTACTTTAACAGATTCAGAATCTTACTCTCTTCCTCACCAATTTATTTGAGAGGATTTCTGGAGCTTTAAGCTTTTCCACAGCATTCCTTGCCATATCTTGGAATCACCCTTAGACAAAAAGATTGGAGAGCATGTTGTAGTTGCTGCCATGAATGTGTGCACTTCCACAGATCTGTTCAGCATCCCAGTGCTCCGTGAGGGCTTTGGGGAGGAGGGGAGCCCTTAGTCTACACAGCTCAGTTGATAAAAAACATTACCTCGATCTATGTTAATTTTTCCCACAAAAGAATTGAAGTATGTGTTTTACAGTCAAGGTAACCTTTTCATGGTTTCTTTCAATATCTCCACAGGGTGGCCTGGAGAAACCGATGTCAGAACAAAGATCTCACTCAGTATGTTCGAGGTTGTGGAGTTTAACTGCAGTTTTTTTTCCCTTCTGCTCCTCAATTTTGGCTCTTTTTCACATGAGGGAGTAGTACCAAACTGACAGCTCACACTTCCATTTTTTTCCCCAATGAAACAAATAATGATTTTACAGAAGGAGGAGTAAAATATGGTCTGTCTTCTCAGAGCTTATGTTTACTAATGAGCTCACTAGTCGATATTAAGCCTACAGCATTTTTTAGATTGTTAATAGAACTAATGCAGTTGAAACGTTATCCAGGATTTTGGTTATCAAATACATCTACAGTATATTGAATTATTAGTCAAAGACATAACCTAAACTTAATCTTGAAAAATACACATAATCCCCAATATTCAGTTAAAATGTAACAAAAGACTATCATAAAACAAATTGCTCTTAGGAAAATCCCAGCTGTATAGGCATGTGATGCCTTCATCTGTTCGGTCATCTCCAAAGCAGCAAATATGAGCACTCTTTGTTGGGGAATATAAAATTTTAAAAAGACAGGATTCCAAATGCCTAAAAGTGAGACAGCCTGAATTAAGAACTTAGTTTTCATAAAGTGTTTGACCTTTGGTTTAAATATTTTCTTCGTTCGCTTGATTCATAAAATTGTAAAAATATTCTCAAAATTTAGATATCAATCTATAATGGCCCTGTAAAGAACTCCCATGGGCATCTTGCTGATCATGAAGGTATGCAAAGGTGATTAGATGAGCTCTTACACATCTATTTAATTAATTTAGATTCATGCATCATGACTAAGGCCTGAGGCAGAAGACTGCAAGTACTGAAATAACTGCTAATTATCTCTGGTGTGAAAATATGCATGTTTTTAAAAACACAAACTATTAATATTAAAGGCTTTGCAACACATATCTTGTCCTTCTTTAACAACTATGTAGTGTTTCTGAAGAAAAAATTTTTTTACAGATTTGACACTCAATATCTCCTATATCCTCACCTGTACCCAAACAACTGGATAGAGCCGAGAATATTTCACAATTTTCCTGATAGGTCACCTTATATTCAGAACTACAAGTAATGGCAAATGGACCCTCAAATCTGCCTGGCCATCTGAGTCACTGCTCTGCAATCCTTCTGTGTTGGTGTCCCCAATCTCCACAATGACTGTTTTACTTCTCCTCCTCTCTCTTCAAAGGCCAGCACCCCTACTGGACCTATTATCTCTGATATTCTTAAAAAATATCTTCAATACTTTCAATCAGTTGCCTGCATTTTACTAATTTCCCAACACTACAAATCCATGGAAAAAATGGCTTCATCAACCCTCGTTGGACTATCTCTTCCCAGTCTACCCTCCCACACACATACTTGGATGCCCTCCTCACTGTTTTACAGTTCTCACACACCATGCTGCATCACTATCATGATAGGATGGAGAGTAGAATTTTTTGACTGTTGTTCATTTCCATATCCTAAACACCTTTAACAGTGCTTTGACCTGACAAACACTTAAAAAATATTGGTTGATTGGATGAATCTCATGCTAAGTAGTTAGTTTATTCCTCCATATTGATCATTCCAAGACTGTTCATGGTCTTCAAGCCCACATCATTCCATAAAGACAGGTTCTGTTACACCAGAGGATAGACTTCAAGTGTATGTGGATGTAGTGACCTAGAGCAGCCATGGATGGGGTGGTGAAGGGGGCAACAGAATAGGTCCCGACACAGGTGTAGCTCTATTCTCCAGGAATATTCATGTAAGCAGAAAACAGAAACCTTGGACAATATTCTCAGAGGACTTTGAAGTATGGGCCAAGCTAGGGAATAGAGACTTGAAGCCTGATTGCTGAAAGCAGGACACCCTGAACAACTGTATGCCACTAAACTAGATAACCTGGATGAAATGGACAAATTATTAGAAACATACAAACTACCTACATTGACTCAAGAAGAAATAGAGGATATCAACAAAGGAATTACTAGTCAAGAGATTGACTTCGTCAAAAACAAACAAATAAACCAACAGACATCCCACAAAGGAAAGCCCTGGACCAGATTGATTCACGGGGGAATTCTACCAACATTTCAAGAAGAATTAACTCTGAATCTGCTCAAACTCTTCCAAACTAATGAAGAGAAGTGATCATAAGAGCAAGATCATCTTCATACCAAAGGCAGATAAAGATACTACAAGAAAAGAAAACTGCAAACCATATCTCTGAATATAGATGCAAAAATCCCCAACAATATATTAGCAAACCGAATGCAATAACATATTAAAAGAATCATACACCCTGATTAAGTGTGATTTCTCCCTGGCATGCAAGGTTGGTTCAACATAAGAAAATCAATTGACATAATACACCACATTAACACACTAAAGAAATAAATCCTGATCATCTCAATCGATGCAGTTGAGGCAATTGACAAAGTCTAGCCCCCAGTCTTGATAAAAACACTGAATAACTAGGAATAGAAAATATCTTCTCTACATGATAAAGGGATTATATGAAAAACCCCAAGTAAAATCCTACTTAATGATGAAAGACTGAAACTTTCCTCCTAAGATAAGGAACAAGATAAGGTTGCCCACTGCCACCACTGTTATTCAACATTGCACTGAAGGTCTTTCCATAGCAATTAGGCAAGAAAAAGAAATAAAAGGCCTCCAAATTTGGAAGCAAGTAGTAAAACGTTCCCTATTTGCAGATGACATGTTTCTATGTACAGAAAAGCCTGAAAAAGTCTACAATAAAGCTCTTAGATCTAATAAATGAATTCAGCAATGTCGTGGAGTACAAGATCAACACCCCAAATTAATAGTGTTTAACAATCAGAAGAAATCAAGAAAAAATGCCATTCACCTAGCAAATAAGAGAATCAAATACCTAGGAATAAATCTAACCAAGGATGTAAAGGGATTATAGGCAGAAAAGTACAAAATATTACCCAAAGAAAACAAAGAAATCGTAAATATATGGAGGGGTATTCTGTGTTCATGGTTTGGAAGACTAGCTATCATTATGCTGACAGTTCTACCTACTGTAATTTGCAGATTTAATATAATCCCATTCAAAATTCCAACAGCCTTCTTTGTAGAAATGGAAAAGCCAATCTTTAAATTTATAGGGAAGGGTCAAGGGCTCCCAATAACCAAAGGCATCTTGAAAACAAGGAATAAAGTTGGAAGACTCATAATTTATAATCTTAACGGGTATTTCAAAGCTGCAATATTCAAAACAGCATGGTACCAGCACAATGGCAGGCATATGAACCAAAGGAATGAATTGAGAGCACAGATATCAACCCCTGCATTTGTGGCCAAAAGATTTTTGACAAGGTGGCAAAGACCAATCAACTGGAGAATAATTCTCCCTTCAATAAAGGGTGCTGGGAAAACTGAATATGCATTTGCAAAAAAAAAAAAAAAGTAGGACCTTTACCTTGTACTTTATACAAAAATCAACTGACAATGGATCAAGGACCTCAATATAAAAACCTGAACAATTAAACTTCTAGAAGAAATTGTAAGATAGCATCCTCAGGATTTTTGTTTGGCAATGGTCTGTTACACTTTATAACTAAAGCACAAGCAACAAGAGAAAAAATAAATAAATGGGACCGCATCAAAATTTCAGTTTTGTATCTTATAGGTCTTTATCATGAAAGTAAAATGACAACCTTACACAATGGGAGGAAATATTTGAAAACCTCAAATCCGATAAGTCTTTAATATCCAGAATATATAAAGAATTCTTTCAACTTAACAACTAAAGACAAACAACCTAATTTAAAAATGGATGAAAGTCTTGAACAGACATCTTTATAAAGAATACATATGAAGGGCCAGAAAATACATGAAAAGATGCACAACATCATCAGCTATCAGAGAAATGCAAATAAAAACCACAAAGAGATACCATTTCATGCCCATTAGAATGACTACTATTACTCAAACAAAAAATAACTACTGTTGGAGGGGATGCAGAGAAATAGCAGCACTCATTCATAGTGGTAGGAATGTAAAATTGTTTGGCGGCTGTGGAAGACAGTTTGGCAGTTCCTCACAAAGCTATGTATATAATTATGGCATGATCCAGTCATCCCACCACTACGTAAATACCCAGAAGAATTGAAAGCAGGGACTTAAATAAATATGTGCACACTGATGCTCATAGCACCATAATTCAAATTGCCAAGAGATGGAATCAACCGAAGTGTTCATCAACCGATGAATGGATGAATAAAATGTGGAATATACATACAATGGAATATTATTCAGTTATAAAAAGGATTTTAGTCCTGATATGTGATAACATGTGTGAACCTTGAAAATATCATGTTGTGTGAAATAAAACAGACTAATCGACAGATATTGTATACTCTCACTTATTAGAAACAGTTAGGATAAGCACACTCTTAGAATCAGAATCTACAATTTAGGTAACCAGGTCCCAAGTACGGATAGAGAATGGAGAATTAAGGATAAAATTTATAGGGCCCTTATTTAGAATGATGGAAATGTTTTGGTAATGGATGATAGTAGCAGAACATTTTGAACATAATTAACAACATTGAAATATACATCTGAACGTGATTAAAAGGGGAAGTGTTAGAGTGCATATATGGTAACAGAATAAACATTTTTTATGGATCTACCTTACACAAATCATGAACCCTAAGTTAAATCATGGACTACAGTTAATAGTAAAATTATAAATACGGGAATCCTGTATTTTATGCATGATTATTCTTTTTTGTTGTTGTTGTTACATATCCCCCCCTTCTGCTTGCTCTTGCTGTGTTCATTTTTATGTTCTTCTGTGTCTGCTCTGTCTTCCTCCATTACAGCAACGCGCCGAGTCAGCTCACCGCGCAGGTGGCTCTGCTCCGTTCGCGGGTGGCTCTGCTTC
Organism: Chaetophractus vellerosus; assembly: GCA_004027955.1. Taxonomy (NCBI): domain Eukaryota; kingdom Metazoa; phylum Chordata; class Mammalia; order Cingulata; family Chlamyphoridae; genus Chaetophractus; species Chaetophractus vellerosus. The sequence continues at coordinate 16,298 of PVKH010004631.1, read as the reverse complement.
CGTTCATGGGCGACTCTGCTTCCGTTCACGGGTGTCTCTGCTCCGTTCACGGGTGACTTGACCTGCCCGCGGTGGCTTTGCCCTGCCCATGGCGGCTTTTTGCCCTTCCTACAGTGGCTCTGCCCCGCCCACGGCGGCTTGCCCTTCTCAAAGCGGTCTGCCTGCCTGGAGAGGCCCCTGGAAACTGAACCCGGGGCCTCCCATGTGGTAAACTGGTGCCCTATCCACTGGGCTACAGCCAGCCCCCCGATGATTATTCTTTAAACCCAAAATTTCTCTAATTTATCCAACTATCATGCAAATTTACATTTAAAATTATTTTCCATTTTTTAGAAGAAGCTTTAAATCCTCAGTTTACAAAGTCAATTACGTCTACAGCTTGGTAACAAAAAATATACTTCCCCTATTTCCTCTTCTTGAGATGCAACCATTCTCTAATTTTTAGTTTGATTTTATATATATATCAATAACTTTAAATATTAACCTCATATTGTTCCTTCTTGATGTTTGCACTTTAGGATACTGACTTCCCACCGTGGAAGTCAAGGGTTAAGCTCTATTTCCCCATCCCTATTACACATGCACCTTTCCCCCAAAGCCCAATGTGATTATATTCTTATTAGATCAATACTCAGTACATATATTGTCTTAAATGCAATTACGTTCTTTTTTCACACAAGAGTTTCTTTTCCCTAGAATTGCAATTCTGTGATTTTAGAATGTGCTTAGTTTTCTGAGTAGCTGTCACTAATTCAGTTCTCAAATTATAACTCTTAAGGTAAATCTCCTCTCAAGGCTTCAAACAAAACCAGAATTTTATCAATTTCATCTTCTTGGAGCAGTATCTCCCAAAGATTTCTGACCAACTCTAATCTGAACTGGTTTCTGTCTAAGCCTAGTACATAGCGTTCATCCTAGACTCTTTCTTTCAGCACCATCCTGGGATTCTCTACTTCTCTCTCTATGTTTACATTTATTGTGTTTCCAATATTTCATTATTTCTTCTTTCTTGGCTTATTCTCTCATTTTCATGGATCATATCTCAAGGGATTTTTCTGAGAAAAAGGGTACAGGAGAGGTAATTTGGGGGAGGGGGAGTTTTGAATATCTAAAACTGCCTGTATTCTAGTCACAGATTTGGTTGATCGTTGGCTGGGTATAGAATACTGAGTTGTGGAAATGATTTTCCTTCAGAATATTAAAGATGGAACCCCAATGATCCCTAAATTCCAGTGTTGCTGTTGATCAATCTGAAGCAACTCTTATTCCTGAATCTTTATGACCTTAATGTTTGTGGGAACTTGTCTTTATCCCTACAACTCTGAAAGTTCACAGGGATGTGTCTTGTCATAAATCTGTTTTCTTCTTTGTGATGGGGGCTTGGTGGGATCTTTCTGCTTGGGAAGAAACATGTCCTTCAGTTCTGGAAAACTTTCTTGAACCATTTATTGATGATTACCTGCCTTTCATTTGCCTTGCCTTCTCTTTCTGAAACTTGTACACTGGTCCTCTGATGTGATCTTTTCTTTCCTATTTAGCAGACCCAGACCCTTTTCTCATAACTGCCACTGCTGAAACAGCCTCCTGCCTCTCTAGCTTGTTAACATTTCTCTTTGTCTGTGACCCAGCCAGACCAGCCTTAAATAGTTCTCACTACAAAGATATGTGCAGTTAAAAGAAAGTTAACCTAGAAGAAAAGTCTACCTAATTATACTAAAAATCACAGGCACTCAAACTGCCATATACTAACGCACTAGAACAGCCCCTCCCTCATGAACTTATTAAAACTTTCACTTCCCTCTTTTAAGAATAGTGAGGGAATTATCTAACCTTAGGACAAGGTCCTGCTGTCTTCTTTCCTCTCAGGACTGAGATTAGCAAAGCATGCTTAGAACCAAAAGTAAATGTGATCAAGGTAGGGAGAATACCAAGGAAGAAAATTCCAGACCTGAGAGAGAGAAAGAGACCTGATATCAGATTGCAAGCCCACTCTTCATAATAATCTATCATTAGTTTGAAAGCTTACTAACCGATCCCAATGGCCAATGGCCCTAAGAATGTGATCCCCACCTCCCTTTGTTTGAATCCAATGAATATACTTCACTTTTCCCTCTCAGAGAGACTGATCTGAGGAAATTGACCCCTCCAGTCTGCTAAGGCCTTGGCTAAATAAACTTTTTCTCTTTTCAAAATCCCAGTTTCTATTCATTATATATACACACATCTGGCAGAACTTATTTTGGCTCCTTAACACTATTTCCCACCTTTGTGCCATGTGATCTAATTTTGAAAGATTTTTTTCAATTTATCTTCCAATTTTTTGTTGATTTTTTTCATTTCTTTTTTAATTTTTTTCAATTCTGCTATCATATTTTTAATTTCTATGGCTTTTGTTCTCTGAGTGTTCCTTTTTCATCTTCTTGTGTCACATTTTCTATATCATATTTTATTAAGGTGTGCTAATAATTTTGGTTTGCGTCACTTTTAGTTTTCTTCTCCATGTTTCCTTCAATTTTACCGTTTTGAGTTTGCTTATTTTAGATTATATCTTTCATATTACAGACTTTTCTCAGATGTCTAGTAATCCTTGCTCACCTACTAAAATTTAGTAGTGGAAGCCTAAAAGTTCACTTGAAGTTCCAAGTGTGTAAGTGGATTTGACCACTATGTACTTTGCCATAGGATGATCAACTGGGGTAGGCCAGTTTCACTGAGGATCCTTAGAACTCTCTTAGGCTAGCCAGCTCCCTCAGAGAAGCCACTCCTTATTTGCTGCTAGAAAAAGAAGGCCCGTTTGCCAGCATTTAAAGAGCTGAGTGAGGCACGGTGGTCTCAGCACCTGGTGGGCCTATATTTAGTGCACTGGTTTTCTGTATGTATGGTAACTCAGTCTGGTGTTTCCTCAGTCCAGGCTCCCTGTTTTACTCTTTATTTTATCCATCAGGGTAGATGAGCAATTGTATGGATGTTGATATTTCTTAAGTAGACTTTCATACAAACCTTTCCTCACTTGCAGAGATCCATCTAACCACAGATATTTGAGACTTGGTGTCAAGGAGTGGGCATTCTGCTGTAAATTGTGCTGTTTATTAGCTCTGCCTGCTCAGCTCTCAGATCTGCCCTTCACTGCTTTCCATTTGCAATCCAGCTTTGACATTTGTGTTTCTCTGGGTGATGTCATTAATATGGCAATATAGTACATCCTCTGGAATAGTCTCTCCTCAGAATCAACTAATAAAAGGACAACCCACACTTTCTTGGAACTTTGGAGTATTACAGACTAGAGAAGGAGTCCAAAAATCCTGAATCAAATGAAAAGGGGAAAAAAAAAAAGCCAAAATCAGGTAGGAGATTTATGACCTGGACTCCCAAGTCTAGACCCTTCCCCTCACTCATTCCCACCGAGCTTAACGGTCACTCAGACGCCGTGTGCCCAGGATCCTTCCTATGGCGAATGCAGACCACAGAGCCACTCACAGCAGCAAATTAGAGCCCCTCGCTTGTCCAAGCACAGGGAGGCAAGTCTGCAGAGCCCCAGTGCAGAACGCAAGCAGACGAGGAGTGCCACATTCAAAAGTGCCCCCAGGAAAACAAAAAAAAAGAGACAAGAGCAGAACTGTTGGCAAGGGATGCTCACACTCAATCCAGTCTTGGTTTGCTGGACTACCTAAGTGCAAATGGACCGTGAGGGTTGCCCCTATCTGGCTGCCTGAAGCAGGATACCCTATCTCAGAAAATTGTAAACACATTCTGATATGTTGTGTTGTCGTTTTCAATCATCTCACAGTGTTTACTGATTTCCCTTGTCATATCTTCTTTTACCCATTGATTGTTTAAGAGTATGTTATCTAATTCCAACAAATACGTGGATTTTCTAGTTCTCTGCCTGTTATCGATTTCCAGATTCATTCCACTACGCTCAGAGGAGATGCTGCATATTTTCAATCTTCAAAAAAAAAATTTTTTGCAACACATGTGGTCTATCCTGAAGAAGGATCCATGTGCATATGAGAACAATGTATAGCCTGCTGTTTTAGCTCCAATGTTCTGTATATGTCTGTTATCTTCAGTCTAGATGCTCTATCTCTTGATAAGAGTGGCATATTGAAGTCTCCAACTCTTATTGTAGAGGTGTCTGTTTCTCCCCTCAGACTCGTCAGTGTTTTACCTCATATACTTTGGGGCACCATTGTTAGATGCAAATTTAGGATTGTTATTTCTTCTTGGTGGATTGACCCTTTACTTAAAATGTAGTGTTCTTCTTTGTCTCTTGTAACTTAAAGTTATTAGTATAGCTATCCCAGGTCTCTTTTGGTTTTATTTGCATGGATTTTCGTTTTCCATCCTTTCACTTTCAATCTATTTGTGTCTTTGCGTCTAAGGTGAGTCTCTTGTAAACAAAATTTATAGGATCATGCTTTTTAATTCTGACAATTCCGACAACTTGTGCCTTTTGATTAAGGAGTTTAGTCCATTAACATTCAGTGTTATTATTGTAAAGGCACTATGCCCTTCAGCCATTTTATTCTTTGATTTTTATGTGTCATAGCTTTTTTGGCTTTTTCTTTATTGCAGCCTCCTTTTCTGCATAGTTGATCTTTTGTGATGTATGTACCTGACTGATATTCTCATTTTTGTTTCTGGATATTTTAAAAATACTTTCTTGCGGTTACCCGAGGATTTGTATTATACAACCTATTCTTAAACCCTACTAAATTGAAGATATATCAACTAGGTTTAAATAGCATGCACATTCTCTGTTCCCATATCACTCTGTTTCCTCTCTTTATGTTGTTTCTACTCCACATTAAGTCTTTATATTTTCCATGTTCATTATCAGGAAATACGAATTTTTCTTACTCAATTATTTTCTGACTCTTAAAGGAATTAAAGAGAGTTGTATATTGGGGTTATAGTACCATTGGGTTTTATATTTGCCCATTTAGTTAACTTTAATGAAGATTTTCACTACTTCACATTGCCCCAAGCCACTCTCCTGTCTTTCCCTTTCTACTGGAAGGACTCCCTTTAGTAATTCTTCTAGGGCAAGTATATTATTGAGGCACTCTCACAGTGTCTGTTTATCTGTGAATGTTTTATACCCTCCTTGACTTTTTTTTACAGTAACAATAAATCTGCTTTAGTCAACAGTTACACTCTCCCTCAATTATGAAGCACAGTTTTTCTGGGTACAGAATTATTGGCTGACAGTTTCTCTTTGGGTTGATTGTAAACTTTTGGTAATGGATGGTGGTGGCGATGGTAGCCCAACATTGTGAAAGTAATTAACAGCAACGAATTACATATGTGAATGTGGTTAAAAGGGGAAATTTTAGGTTGCATAAATGTTACTAGAATAAAAAATTAAAACATGTAGGACTGTACAAGACTATGAGCCCTATTGTAAAGACTGACTATAGTTAACAGTGCAATCATGTTGGCTGCCATCTGCACTGAAGTTCATCTGCCCTTCTAGATGATTCTATGCATTATCATATGAAGGTCTAGCATGAGGATCATTATGAAGAATTAAGCTGGCTATTACTTTGCTCTCCCCCCAAAATTACAAAATAGCTGAAAACATTTTAAAAAAATATTTTCTGACGGCTGATCCACAGAGCAAGATATAAAAATTCAGCCAAGATTTACATAAGCCATTTTCCCAAAGTGTATTTCTGACATCAGGAGCAGCTCCCTCTCGCCTGTCCTAAAGGAGGGGCGCAGAGGGGGACAGCACGAGCCAGGAGAGCGTTCCTCCCCTCGGTGGCCGCAGAGGTGACTCGGGGCTGTAAAGAGAAAGAAGAGTGTTTTATTACCATCAGTGTAACAATTTGTGAATTGAGAAATACCAAGTAAAAAAAAAGAGTTTTACAAAGAATTGGGAGACATTGTGAATTCCAAAAAAAGAATGGAAATGGCAGTTGTAAGGCAAGTTGTGTTCTACTGGCTTATTGAAACTTCAAGGGTGAAGGAAATGGGTCTGAAACTGGTCTAAGCTCACTCCCCTTTTTCTTGTCCTATTTCCAGTAAGTCTCCTTCTCCAAGATGCGCATCTAGAAGTCTGCTTGTGTCAGCATGGGGTGGCCACCTTTACACCACTGTTACTGGGAACCATTTTGTAACCCAGGGATTGAGGTCAATTTAGAGTTCCTTTAACTTTTATGTATTTATTTTTTTGTTACATATCCCCCCCCTTTCTGCTTGTTCTTGCTGTGTTCATTTTTGCGTTCTTCTGTGTCTGCTTTGACTCCCCCCATTGCGGAGACGCACCGAGTCAGCTCATGGCGCAGGCGGCTTGCCCCGCTCACGGGCGGCTCTGTTCTGCTTGTGGGCAGCTCTGCTCTGTTTGCGGGCTACTTGCCCTGCCCATGGCGGCTCTGCCCCACCCACGGTGGCTCTGCACTGTGCACGGCTGCTTGCCCTCTCAAGGTGGTCTGCCCACTCAGAGAGGCCCCCGGGAACCAAACCTGGGGCCTCCCATGTGGTGAACCAGTGCCCTATCCACTGGGCTACAACTGGCCCCCTAGAGTTCCTTTAAAATTTCCCCCTTTTCATCAAGGCCTTTCATAAAAAGCATCACTGATGAAGATTGATTTTGTGCTGTCCCACGGTGCTAGGAGGATATCTGAGGCAGCCACGTAGCTGGAAAGTTCCAGTGTCATATCCCAAAAGGAGGGAATATGTTACGCAACTCTGGCTAATTGAGGCAACCCTAGGAAAATGAATTCTGACAAAGGTCAGACACGAGATAGTGGAAAGATGCAGGAGGAATATTATTCTGGGGCAACAGTATTCTGGGGCCAGCCAAGATCAGAGGTTTGTTCCTGGTAGGCATCATCAATGCAGGCCTGAATTCCAAAGCCTGATGTTCCAGAATGATTTTGGAAGTTAGAGATTGTTCAGCTGTAGCCATTATTCTGGATATAAAACAATGAAATAAAGATATTATGATAATTATTAGGAGAAAAAAAATTGACAGTGTTTGAAATATGCCCTTAATCAAGTCTGTCCAAGTCTAAGATTCAACGAGTTAAATAAATCCCAAACCCTGGGAGTTATTCTTACAGGATCTGAATCTTTTCTTTGATGTCCTTAATGTTTTGTTGGATTTTACCAGATTGTTTTACATTAAAGCAGCACTGCTCCAGTAACAGGGCACCTGACCCTCCTTGCTGAGCTGTGAGGATACAGAGTGGCCTATGGTTTCGTCGGACAATCTTCGCTATGCTCTCTACCTCTAGTTGTATGTTCTCTAATGCCTTGCTAGTATTATTAAAGGTGCACTCAATAGTTTTTTATATGTCCCAGGTGGCTTTTTCACGTGGAGGAATTCCATGAAACCAAAATTGAGTCCTCAGAAATTTCCTGAATAATTGGAATGTTTAGGAGAAGAAAGGAATTAATAGATATTTAAAAATGGGATTGAATTGCTCTAGTGAGCCTAGCTGTCTGGCTTCCTAGTCAACATGAAGGATCTCTTTTTTCTGGGGCTTCTCCTCCTTTCTGTATCTATCCAGGCAAGAATTATGGAAGGAAGGTGTGATTTTGCCAGAACTCTGAAAGACTTGGACTGGGCACCTTCAAGGGAATCAGCCTGGCAAACTGTAAGTCTGCTCTCCCTTATACTTCCAGATAGTACTAGGAGAAGAGGACAATAAAAAGGAGCTTTGAGTAATGGACATTTTTATGTCTTTGAGGCTTTGTATACTTAAAGGGTTACAAACATCAACTTGGGAGTGGAAGTGGCTCAAGTGGTTGAGTTCCTGCCTCCCACATGGAAAGTCCTGGGTTTAGTTCCCTGGTGCCTCATGAATAAACAGAGATAAACAACAAGCAAAACAAGAACAACAGAAAAAACCAACTCAGGAAAGCCGATGTGGCTCGGTGGTTGAGCTCTGGCTTCCCATATACAAGGTCCCAGGTTCAATCCTGGCCCTTGGTACCTAAAAACTACGAAAACAAAACAAAACAAAACATCAGCTTGTTCCTGTATAATCAGAGATACCAGGTGCAGGAATAAGGGCATGGAAAGCAAAATTCCTACTTACTAAACTTCAATGGGACCCATTGTACTCTTCAAGTTCCACTGAATTTGCCAGGAGCCCTTAATACTTGACGCAAGCCATTTCCCAATTAGAATTCAGGATCTGAGACCTAGAATGAGAGGTACTATTTTTTTTTTTCAAATTCCCCACCATGATGTGGGATTTTTAACAGTAACGATTTCAAAAGGGCTTTGGAAACCTATTTCCCTCAGTACTGTGGTATATAAAGATCCCTGAAACCAAGCAGGAAATGATGTTTTATTATTCTTATTCACCCTACTGGATTATCTATTTTCCATTTTCTGCCACACAATTCAAGGTATGCCCCGAATAAAAGACACTTTATATTTCAGTCCATATTTGTCAACATATTCACTGTAATTATCAAATTGAATTCTAGCATTTCCTCTGAATCCCTGTTTTTATATGAATGAGTGGATGGATGAAATAGTTTTTCCTCTAACTCTTGTCTTCCAGATTCTTACTATTCAAATTAGCAATTCTAAGAAACTTCCTTTCTTTTGAAAGTACTAATTTCTTGTAATCAAAACGCTTACCCATCACTCTGGTTAGTATCAAGTAGGAATTTACAAAATCCACTCAACTCTGCTGATTTTTCTATTTTAGGCCTAATGTTGCCTAAAGGATGGGGAAAGTATAAAAGCAATGGAAAAACCATCCATTTAAATATTTTTTAAAGTATTTTATCTGGCTTCATTAGTTTACAAAGTGATTTGCATCACGCAAGAATTCCCTTTAACACTTAAGTATGAAAATATTTCGCAAGGTAAATATCTCTTTATACTTGTATCTGAAATTACTAGTAAAATAAAATTAGCTAAAATGAACTGATTTTGGTGTATAGTATAAGTGATTTAGGGTTGTGACCTTAAGACCAAAAATAAATTCTTTTCAGGGATGTGTTTGGCCCAATGGGGGCACGATTATGATACCCGAACTACACACGACAATCCTGGAGACAAAAGCACTGATTATGGGATTTTTCAGATCAGTAGCCACTACTGGTGTAATGATGGCAAATCCCCGAAAGTAGTTAATGCCTGTGGTATATCCTGCAATGGTAAGAAAGATAACGGCTGGGTGATGGCACAGGGCCCAGCTGCTTGTACTTACAAGAATAGAGATTCAGCCCAAATGTGACAGCCTGGAAGGGTTCATCAGGCACCCAGACACCTTCCATCTCAAGTTCTAGGTACTCAGTGCCATCTGCCTCATACTTCCCTAAGTAGGAAATTAAAGGTGCGGAATCATAAGAGTTTGCTGTTCTTTAATATAAAAATGTTTTATATCACCAGAAGAAATGCTAAAAATGAAACATGGAACTACACAGCATAAGAAACCCTCTTGTGACAAATGAGTATGTTTAATAGTGCATACATAAGAATGTTTTTCGCTGAAATAGAACAAATGTATGTTAATGTTACAAGACTTAATATCAGGGTGATATTTGGGCAAAAATATAACCAAAACAAACTACGGACAGTAGTGTGTTGTAATATATTAATAACAATTCATCGATGGTTAAAAAAAAAAAAGGAAGTATGTTAAGTGAATGAAACTAGACAAAAAACACTACATATTGTTAGACTCCGTACAAAATGTAAGTACAAATAAATTATAGGCACTGAAATAGGTTAGCAATTATGTATGGCAGGATAATGATAGAGAGATTGAGAGGTAAGTACTAAGCAGTAAGTGATTTTTGTTTGTTTTTAATTTTTTATTGTTTTTCTTCTTTTTTTCTTTTTTTTTCTTTGGAGTAATGATAATTCTATATTGATTTAAGTGATGAGTGCTCAACTCTGTAATTATACGAAATGCCATTGATAGTACATTTTAGATGGATTGTATGGTTTATGAAGTTTCAATAAAATTGATCAAAACTTTCAAAAAAGATTTTGGAAGGCCTATTAATTTATCATAAATGACCTTATATTGCTTTGTCAACAACAATGCCATCTTCCCATTTACTTTGGATGGTTTAGGGATAATTTGTTTGTGTAGTCTTTTTTCACTTGCTTTTACTCTTTACTATGAAAAGTTCTGAATATATAGTAAGTGAGAGACATTAGTATAATAGTCATATGCCTGTTATATATTTAATATATGTTAATATTTTGCTAAACTTACTGCATATATGGATATGCATGAGTATATATATATTTTTTTGCTTAAGGATTTTAAATTGAATTAGAAACATTAAGACATTTCAATTTTCAATTCTTTAGTTTTCATCTTGAACAAATACAGCTCCTGTACAAGCATTAATACACCTAACAAGTTAATTTACAGATTTTTAAAATTTAGGGCCGAACAACTATTTCGTTGAACTTAAATAAAAATGGAAATAACACGTGGACTCTTCAGTGCACACAAAACTGGACAAGAATTGCAGATGAACCCCGCAGAACACTATCATCCCTCCCCCGACACTGGCCCGTCACTTACCATCTCTCCTCCCCCTCTCCGTCTCTTCAACTCCTTTCCAAACAGACTAAAAGAAGTTGGAACCCTTCCAGACCTTTCCCCAGGAAGTCCCCGGTTTAATACATGCGCACTCAGTGCAAATTTTAACCGCAAGTAACCCATCCTTAGCAAACCCCTCCGGTTATCATACTAACACCGCCATTTTGTTATGAATGACCTTCCCCTTCTCATCTACCGTTTTCCTACCCAGAGATTTATAACCACTGATATTTTTGGGGTACATATTCTTCCAGAATATATATCCACCATATATAAGAATGTAAATCTGTAACATCCACATATGATGTATTCACGTAGAACATATAAGCAATGCATACTTTTACAAAAATGACATTGTGTCATATGTATTGCTTTACAATTTCCTTTTTATGCTTCAAACTTCATCCATGTCAACAAATACAGATATAGCTATATTATCATTTTCAAGCACGGTTAGAATTCCATATATGACTATTCCATTATTCATGATCCACTCTTACTGGTAAGCACTTAGGTATTTTCCCATTTTTCCCCTTTAAAAGTTGCTATGTAAAGGCTTGTACATACATCTATGGGTGCATTACTCCTTCTTGTTATTTTTTGGCATAAATTCCTAGAAAGGCAATTGATGAGTACAAATTATTAGTCACGTTTTTTACAGCACCTATTACAAAGAGAACAGTTCATCATATTAGTTAATAATTCCAAAGCTTCCAATAACTTCATGAAATATTAAGCAGAAGGCTTTATTTCCTGTCCAATGAGATGAAATAAAGGGAACATTTCTCCCATATTCATAGATATTGGGCTCTTGGAAAATAATTTCTCAGTAGTCCTACCTCAGCTTCATAAATTAAAGATGACTAAACCCAAACATAATAAAATTTCAAAGAAAGTTGTTTTCATTTCTCCTTGCCTCTTTCTGTTTTGCTGCAAGATGACATCACAGAAGCAGTGAAGTGTGCAAAGAAGGCTTTTAGTGATCCCCAAGGCATTAGAGTATGATATGTTTTCAGGTGTGAAAGGGGGAAGAGTATTTTTTAAAATAAAATTTTACTGAGGAGGTGAAGCCAAGATGGCGGGAGAGCAAGGAGCTCTAAGGGTCAGCTCACCCTACAGGGTATTTAGTAATCACCCATTGCTATCTAAAGCACCTGTTTGGGTGCCCCAGGAAACCAAAAGAGTATCCTGCAACATCCCTGAAAGTATGGAAGGAGGAGACTGCCCATCTGAAGAGAAGATTCGTGAGTAGGGCCCTCTATGCTGTGGAGGCCGGTGCCCAGGGCACAAGCTGCCTCAGGAGCTATTCCATGGCTGGAGATGGAAACTACATTTCCCAAAAACAGGAGAGGAAGACATGGTGTGGCGTATAGCTGCCATTTTAATTCTGGCCCCCAGCATGAGGGGAAGCAGGGCTGTTTGAAAACCACAGTGCTGGTAGGGACGGGCTTCTTTCCACCCAGATCGGATTGCAGCTCTAGCCTAAACCCCAACTTCACCTCCAGCAAGAAGGAAGCTGAGGGACCTGCACCACCTCTGGGAACCTGCAAGCCATGCCTCAGAGGCCAGTGCCCATCCTACTCTAGCAGTGCCAGCCACCTCAAGAGCTATTCTGTCATTGGAGTTAAAAGTTCCATTTCCCATATGGTGGAGGAAGAGACAGTTGTCCACCGGCTTCAGCTACCGATTAGTGGACTCAGCAGGCTAAAGAATAATCCTAGAAACAGCTAGGGTTTGGACCTGTCCAAGTTGGAAAGAGTCCGGTAGCCGCCATTTTGACTCCACCCCCGGCATGACGGGAAGCCTGGCTGACTGAAAATCACAGTGAAGTTAGGGACTGGCTTCTTTCCACCAAGATCGGACTGCAGCCCTAGCCTAGGCTTCAGCCCCACCTCCAGCAGGGAGGAAGCTGGCGAGACCTGCATGAGGCTGTCCAGGCAACTTGCAGGTGCTTTCAGCTGGCACAGACTGAATAGTCGGACACCTGGGGCTACATCCCTGCACCCCAAAAGAATAGAAGAGGAGCTGTGTTTCCTTGGCCTCTCCTCGCAACTGCAGGCGTTTTCAGCCCACACAAACTGGTTTGAGTCCATCTCCATCTCTGCTCCCCCATAGGATAAGAGGGGGCTGGTGTTCCCTCAGCCTTTCAGGGCAACTTCCAGGGCTTTTGGCTTACACAAACTCAGCTGTTGGGTACCTGTGGCTCTACCCCCACCCCCAATAGGACAAGAGATGGACTGTGTTTGCCCAGCCTCTCTGGGTAACTGCAGTGCTTTTGATCCATACAGCCTGGACTGGTGGGTATTTGTGGATCCACCCCCAACCCCCCACCATAGGAAAGGAGGGGGCTGGGGTTTCCACAGCCTTTCTGGGCAATAGCAGGAACTTTCAGCCTGCACAGACTGGACTATTGGACTCCTGTGGATCCACCCCCACCCCCAATAGGATTGGAGGAGTCTGGTGTCTCCACAGTCTCTCTGGGGAACAACAGGTACTTTCAGCCAACAGGGACTGAACTGATGGGTGCCAGTGCTTCTGTTCCCATCCCCTAAAGGGCAGAACGGACAGTACTCCCTCAGCCCCTCAGGGCAATTACAAGCATATTTGGCCCACATGGTTTGGATTGTTGGGCACTCCAGAGGGTCCATCCCCACCCCCAGCAGGGAAGAGGTCTGGTGCTACGTCATTTTACCTGGGCAACTGTGGTCATTTTGGACCCACATGGCATAGACTGCTGCCCAACAACTATATCTCCATCCCTGCCCCAGGTACGGGGGCAAGGGGTGTGAAGCTTCATTAGTCTCTCCAGGCAAATACAGACAGTCTTGTTCTGCACAACTTGGATTATTACACATTTCTGCAGCTCTGTCCCTACCCCTGGCAGAGGAGAAAAGTGGGAAAAGCTTCATCAACTCCTGGGGCAACATGGGCAGCTTCATCCTCAGAAGCTTACAGGACCAACTACATGCCCGACTCCTACTACACAACCTGCAAGGAAGAAAAGTCAAGAAAGCCCTAAACTAAAGGGAGAAACTGCACCCAGAATAAATACATCTAGTAAGCCAGATGCAAAGACACCAACAAAAAATTACAATCCATACTAAGAAACATGAAGATATGGCCCAGCCCAAAGAACAAGATAAGCCTGCAGATGACATAAAGGAATTGGGACAACTAGTCGTAGATGTTCAAACAAATCTCCTTAATAAATTCAATGAGATGGCTAAAGAGACTATGGATATTAAAAAGACACTGGGTGAGCACAAAGAAGAATTTTAGAACATATATAGAAAAATACCAGACCTTATAGGAATGCAATTTACAATAAATGAAATTTAAAATATACTGGAGGCATAAAACAGCAGATTTGAGGAGGCAAAAGAAAGGACTGTTGAGCTTGAAGACATGGCCTCTGAAAGCAAACATATGAAAGAATGGATGAAGAAAAGAATGCAGAAAATTGAACAATGTCTCAGGGAACTAAATGACAGCAAAATATGTGCAAGCATAAAATGTCATGGGTGTCCCAGAAGAAGAGAAGGGGAAAAGGAGCAGAAGAAATATTTGAAGAAATAATGATAGAATATTTCCCAGCCCTATTGAAGGACATAGATATCTGTGTCCAAGAAGCACATCATACTCCCATCCAAATAAATCTGAAAAGAACAACTCTGAGACACATACTAATGAGAATGTCAAATGCCAAAGAAAAAATGAAAATTCTGAGAGCAGCAAGAGAAACAAAATGCATAGCATGTAAGAGATACCCAAAAAGATTAAGTGCCGATTTCTCATCAGAAAAAATGGAGGCAAGAAGGCAGTGGTATCATATATTTAAGACACTCCAAGAGAAAAACTACCAGCCAAGAATTTTATATCTGGCAAGATAATCTTTCAAAACTGAGGGTGAGTTTAGAATATACACAGATAAACAGAATCAGAGAGTTTATAACAAAAAGACCGGCCTTGCAGGAAATACCAAAGGGAGTTGTAGCAGTTTGATATTGTTTATGAATTCCAAAAATAGATATTTGGATTATGTTTGTGAACTGGTCTTTTCCTCTAGGCATATTAGATTATATTGGATTCAGAGGTTTCACTTTCAGTTGATTAAATAATGATTAAGGCTTTGATTGGACCATGTCAGTAGGACGTTGAGCCCCCTTGGTGGGCAGGGACTCACAGAGAAAACCACAGAGCTGTTGGGGACGCTTGCCGCAGTCTTCCGCCCTTTTTGCCTATAGCCATGCTGGCGACAACATGGCCGCCGGTGCTGAAACAGCAACAGCTTAAACTGCAAGTTGACCTCCCTCACGGAGGCCAGGGCAGCCCGCGAAAAAATCCCGCGTGCGCCAAAAGGCTCTAGCTATCCCATTGGTCACCTGTCCTAGAAGCAACAGGAACCAATCCAGAACTGTCACCGGCCTTTGCTAACCACTCCCCCTACTGTTAGGTTATATATTCTGTACCCTTTCAATAAACGTTTGCAGCTTGGTCAGACCTACTGTCTTGCTGTCGTTTCTTGTTGTCTCTCTGTCCCATACCATTCTCTTTCTCACAGGTCCGGAGGCCCCAGTTGATTGTCCCGCTGGACGGGACACATAGCAGAGAAGAGAGTGGGAGTTTTGATCCTGGAGCCCAGGAAGTAAACACACAGAGAAGCAGATACGTGAGTGAGTGGGACAGCGACCACTTACTTAAAATAAAAGTTCTGAAGACAGAGAGTTGGACTAGAGGCAGCAGTAATTTATTTCTTTCTCATGAGAAAGGGCACACACCCAGGCTAATGGAAGCAGGCAAGTACACGGGATCAGTGCAAGAACAAAGATTATATAAACCCCTGACGCTATGTCCCATTTCCCTCCTTCCCCAACCTTACCCATCTCCCATTGACTGGGAGTTGTGGGCTTACAATCTTAGGCATGAAAACTAACCCAATCCTCAGGCAAAAAGTGTAAGGGTAAGTTCTCAGTGTCCAAGTTCATCCCCTATACTGATGTGGGTTTTGGGGGAAGTGACTGGAACAAGAATGTGGGAAGATTAGATAAGTGGGAATAGGGAAAAGTTCTGAAAAGAGGCCACCTAGAATGTGGGAGGGTTAGATAAGTGGGAACAGGGAATTCAGTTTGAGAAGAGGCCACCCTTTGTTCTATTTTTCTCATGAGGAAGGAGAGATGTCTCCATTAACACAGGCAGAAGCCTCGGGGAGAGAGACAGAGCCATTTGCCTGATATTCTAGAGCTGGCTTTGTGGAGAAAGCAGAGCTGCTGAGCCCGAAGGGGAATGAACCCTGGGGAAGAGAGGAACCCAGGAAGCCTGAACCCTGGCAGACGTCGGCAGCCATCTTGCTCTAACACATGGCAACAGACTTTGATGAAGGAAGTAAATTATGCTTTATGGCCTTGTAACTGTAAGCTTCTACCCCAAATAAATACCCTTTATAAGAAACAACCAATTTCTGGTATTTTGCACCAGCACCCCTTTGGCTGACTAATACATGAGTGTTACAGTCTGAAAAGAAAAGCCTCGAAGACAACCCAGAAATGATGACTGTATCAGTAACAGTAAGTAAAAGTGTCCAAAGAGTGGTGAAAATAAAATGGCAGATTAAACCCAAAGATCAAAATGGATGAAACAAGAACTGCCTTTACAGTAATAACATTGAATGTTAATATATTAAATTCTCCAATCAAAAGACACAGACTGGCCCGGCTAGACAGCTCAATGGATAAAGAGAGCGCTGGGGTACCACATGGGAGGCCCCGG
>PVKH010004630.1:0-23105 GCA_004027955.1 Chaetophractus vellerosus | reverse complement strand
GGGGGGGGGGAGGGGTCAGAGAGAAGAAGGAAAAGAAAGCACAAAGTCACAGTTTTTCAACTAATTAGCAGCTCTTACAGCCAAAGATACAATTGCAATAGGAGAGTTACTAGGAGTAAAAGTGCAAATACCAACACGTGTAGAAATGGACAGGATGTTTTCAGATGCAGTAATCAGGCTAGTCCTCCTTGAGAAGAAGGGTAAACATGAATGAGACAGGAAATAACGTTAAGTGGATGTGGTGGAATGAAACTTTGAAAAGCTTTGAAAGCGAGGCAAAGGAGTTTAGATTTTGTTAGCCGCCATCAAAAAAATTTTAAGGAGACACATATGTTTAAAAAATGTTCTCCTCCCATTCATTTCTCAGCCCACTGAAATTTTGTTTTCATCCTCACAACTACTGTAGCAGAGTCCTCATAAACCCATCACTCACTAAGGAAATGAATAAGTTGCCAAATTCAAATTACTTTTATCATTTCATACCACTCTGCCACATTTAGCCCTACTGACTCAACTGCACACTCTAAAAATGTCTCCTGGCTAATTCTCTAAACCATTATCTTTTCCTCCTCTGAACTACTACAGCTTTAAAAAGGACATATATTATCTAAAACCAAACATACTTATCTCTGCACACATCTTTATCTCCCCCTACCTCTCTCAGGAACCCTTGATGACATCCTCCAGAACCTTGTTTTATCAACTATGACAACTCACTAATCTTCATTCTCTCCCTCTCTGCAGACTCCACAACCTCAGCCTAAATGGATGCTCGGCTTTTCTCTAGACCCATCTCAAATGTTTCCACAGTGTCCCCACCTCTCTTTAAAGAAGAGAAGAACTTCTGCAGCTCACAGCTGAGAATATAAGTGGTCAAGGGCCCTATGGCTTCAGTATAATGATAGTCCCAACGAACCCTGACCAATGGAAAAGCTCGGCAATAGCCAGCCAACAGGCACAATTATTTCCAGATAGGCTGATGATGTGACCTGAGTATAAAACTCTGAGACCCAGGCTGACATAAATTACTCATCTCCAAACATCCTAAGAGTAGACTCACCATTCCTGCACCATGGTGACAAGGCAGTGTCCGAGGACATTCCATTCTTTTCTTTTTCTTTCAGTCTGTTTCATCTTAAGGCTGTTTGTCTATCTGACCATTATGGGTTGAACTGTGTCCCCCTAAAAGACATGTTCAAGTCCTCACCCCTAGTCTTGGGAATGTGACCCTATTTGAGAATAGGGATTGAAGATGTCATTAGGATGAGGCTAAACTCAATTAGGGTGGGATCCTAAACTAATATGACTGGTGTCCTTGTAAGAAGGGGAGAATTGGACATAGATCGAGAGATGCAGGAGGAGAGAACACCATATAATGAGAAAGGCAAGGAGAGGAGATGGTCATGTGAGGGAGGAGAGAGGCACATGCCTCTACTAGCCAAGGGAGCCCCAGGGCCATTAGAAACCAGGAGAGAAGCAGGGAACAGATTCTTCCCCAGAGATGTCAAAGAGAGCATGGCCCTGCCAACACCTTGATTTTGTACTTCTAGACCCCAGAACTGTGAGACAATACATTTCTCTTCCTTTATGCCATCCAGTTTGTGGTATTATGTTATGATAGCCCTAGCAAATTAAGACTGTGATCATGTCTCTTTTCCCACTTGAACAATTCTCTGCATCTAGGATCTAAGAGCTCGAAGACATGGACTACTTGTTTGTCCAAATTATAAGTAGTAGTGAGGATACTAGGCACTTTGTCTTGGCAAATTGGTCACATCTGCCAGAAACCAGCAATAGTGTAGTTTATCTAAGCTTTACAGTCAAATGAACAAAATTAGCATCTTGCTACTTCAAGTAAGGGCTGCAGAGCATACACCTGTGAACTTGTTAGAAATGTAGAATCTGAGGCTCCACCCCAGACCTACTGAATGATCCTCAAGTAATTCATGTGGCATTAAAATATGAGAAGTACTGAGTTCTAGGACACTGGATTCTCCAACTTTATCATGCCTAAGAGTCACTTAGATGCTTGTTGAAAGATTCTAACCAGGTAAAAGTAAGCCCAAGTCCAGGTTATGGCTCAAGAATCTGCATTTTTCAAACAACACAAAAATTATGACTTATATGGATCATGAACTTTACTTTGAGAAATACTTCTCCAGCAGTCTAACTGAAGCAAGAGATAGCAAGAACAAAATGGCTTCTAGCAGATATACT
Organism: Chaetophractus vellerosus; assembly: GCA_004027955.1. Taxonomy (NCBI): domain Eukaryota; kingdom Metazoa; phylum Chordata; class Mammalia; order Cingulata; family Chlamyphoridae; genus Chaetophractus; species Chaetophractus vellerosus. The sequence goes on along the minus strand of PVKH010004630.1, from coordinate 20,888 downwards.
CTACTTCTCAATCTAGGTATCTTGATACATCGTGTGTCCTCAAAAACAACATAGAAAACAATTTAGAAAAGTGAGTATGTGCAGATGTGAATGTGGCAAATCAAGATGCCAAATCAAGATGCCGAAAGACTCATGCACTTTGCAGATTTGAGTAGTAAATTTTTGTGAATTCTACTATTGTGATGCTTTAAAATATTTCATTTTCATGATTTCTCAACTAACACAAAAGGGGGTCTTGATTATCTCAGCAGCCTAAAAATTACAAAGCAATAGCTTTTCAAAGCGAATATTTGAAAACAAAATTATTAAATACAAGTTATTTAAGAGAAAACAAATATCCCTAAAAGAGGAAAACCAGTGTAACTCAAAACAGGCAGGAATTAAGTCTTCAAATGGTAATATATGTGATGGCATGAAGCCTGTAAGAAGAAATCTTAAGTCAGATTTTAAAGAATAGTTAAAACATACCTACCAAGTAAGGAGTCAAAATAATGTTTTCCTTTGATTATTCTTCCTTGATAATCTGATTCATTTATTTAGTAATTATGATTTGTGCTTTCTCCTTTAAAATATGTATGAAAAGATATATGTTCATGTCATGGTATATGCTATTAGAAGTTATTTCCTAGAGCAGAATGTATAAAATTCAACGTGTACGCATGTTACAGCACATACTGGACAAAGAGGGATTCCGGGAAGTTTAGACAAGTTGTGGAGAAAAAGTAGATGATAAAATGGCTTTATTGCAGCTTCATGAAAAGTTAAAGTAATACTTCCATATCACAAAACCACTGTACCAAAATCTTCTGCTGAACTGGTCATCTCTTTCAATCAAAATTCTATACCCCATTTTAGATTAAAAAAAGAAGTAAATCATAAGAACCACAATTATTGATGTTTCTACAAATCTTGCTCTCCAATTTTACTTCAAAGTCAGAATCAGGAACAATGATTTTTTAATGATGATAATATAATTACTCTGTCTGTCTGTCTTTGGCACTTCCTCACAGCAATCTGATATTAACTGTGTGGAATTCAGATGCATGTCCACTGATGTAGAGACCTGGAAGACAAGTATTCTCAAGACTTGAAGATGCAGTTTTATTATTAGGATATATTATATTCTATCAAATTCTAAGGCACACCTTTTTTTTCACACTTTAACATATCCAAAGTCAGGACGAACCCTACAACCTAAGGATTTTGAAGATAAATTTGACAGTACTTTGTTTTTTTCCTTAGAAGGATCTAAAATCAATATCTTATAATTAGCTGATGGCATTTTTTTATGTATGCATCTTCTTTTTTAATTAAAAAATTTATATATATATATATATATTTAGGATACATTGATTACAATTGATGGCATTTTAGGTTTGATGAAAGGTGGTAAATCAATCACAAGAAATAAGATCATACAAAGTACTATTGAAAATCTAGGTTCTCCTAGAATCTGCACAAACTTCAATGTCTTTACACAGAAACAAAGAGAACTGATGCTCAAAATTAAGACACGGAAGCAATGCCAGACATTCACTGAAGGAGCAATTGCTTAGAACTTGGGGCTTTAAATGTGTAAAAGGGCATTCTACTGTCTTTACAAACCCTAAATGTTTTCAACCATGAGTGCCCATCAAAGAAAATACCATACTGTTTTGAATGTCTATAAAAATTAAAGAAAGAGTAAACTATATTTATTTACTATTTTTACATTTACTAAGGTTAAAAGAAAGAAAACTAGACAGTTCCAAGAAACAGTAGAAACAGATCTGAAACCACAATAAATGAAAAAATATTTCCAAACAACACTATGTTACCAAATGATTCAGTTGACCAAACCTCCCATTCCCTCTAAATTCAGCAAGTCTTTTTAATGCAGTCTTTGAATGACAAAGGTATTTGGTTCAACATTTTCCTTCTTCAAGCTTAGTGGTCTCCAACACAGGATGGGCACATTTTAGGAGGCATGGTAGACAATCAGTGGGAAGTAGGTAAAAACAAGGAAGAAGTTACAACACTGAAGGGGAGGCAGCGGCCACTGGAGGCTCTGGGGGAGGGGAGGGGGAAAAACAGTTGTAATACGTGGGTTTTTTGGGGACTTGGGATCATCCTGAATGACATTGCAATGACAGATATAGACCATTTTACATCTTCCCATAACCTGTGGAATTGTGTGGGAGAGAGTGTAAACTACAATGTGAACTATGGTCCATGCTCAGTGGCAATGACCCAGGATGTGTTTATCAATTGCAATGAATGTGCCACACTAATGAAGGGTGTTGTTTATGTGGGAGGGTGTGGGAGGTGTGGGGAGCGGGGCATATGGGAAACCCACTTTTTTGCATGTAACATTTATGCAATCAAAGTATCTTTAAAAAAATAAAAATATATATTAAAAAATAAAAAATACATAAATATCATCTCTCTATTAAAAAAAAAACGATTTTCTTTGCTTTTGTCCAAAAATATAAAAACAGAATTAAGCCTGGCTTATGTTTGGTATAAGGATTTACATTGATACCAAGGCCCATCTTTACATCAGATGGTCACATGTCATATGACAAATGGTGTATCTTGAGGGAGTGGGGGCACAAAGCCAAGGTATTGGCATTGGTGCTCTTATGCTTCAATGCATGCTTATTCAAGTGGATTTAAGGGTTATATTATTTGGTTCTCTCTCTCTCTCCCTCATTCTATCTCTCTCTCACACACACATACATACACACACTCACAAAATGGACCAGGGATTTAAGGAGACCCCTGCAAAGAAACTGGAGCTAGAAGACGGTACAAACTGCAAACACAAGAGGCACCTAAGAAAATGACCAAGCCGCTACCCCCCGCCCCCACCGCATTACTAATGCAAGTTCTTAGCTACATTAACAGGCTGAAAAAAAGACAATCTAATCAGAGTTAAGAAGCTGAAACATGGATTTACAGCCATTATTTTATTTATTTATTTTTTTAAAGATTTATTTATTTTATTACATATCTCCCCTTCCCCCCTGCTGCGGCGATGCGCTGAGACTGGCCACTGCGCAGGTGCGGCTTTCCCCACTTGCGGGCGGCTTCTGCTTCCATTCACGGCCGGCTTTCAGTTCGCGGGTGGCTGGCTGCGCTCCATTCGCGGACGACCTGCCCTGCCCGTGGCGGCTTTTTGCCCTGTCCTTGGCAGCTTTTTGCCCTGCCCACAGCGGCTCTAGCCCGCCCATGGCGGCTTGCCATTCTCAAGGCAGTCTGCCCGCTAGGAGAGGTCCCTGGGAACCGAACCCGGGGCCTCCCATGTGGTATGCCGGAGCCCTATCCACTGGGCTATCGAGCCGGCCCTACAGCCATTATTAATAACAATGAGTCTTGGGAAGAGGCTGTGGCTTAAGCAATTGAGCTTCCATTTACCATATGGAGGACCCGGGTTCGATCCCAGTACCTCCTGGATACAAAAAGAAAAAGGGCATCTCAGACCTGGGCAGTGAGGAGAAAGGTGCAGGCCCCCGCACCCACAAGGCAAAGCCACTCAGCAAAAAAAAAAAGATGATGCAATCAGATAGAAAAAATAAAATAAATATAAATATAAATAACAATGAGTCTTATCCCAGTTTCCTTGAGATATTAGCTAGTGATAGTCTAATCATTCCCAAAATTTAAAAAAGTAAATATCCAGAAAAAATTTATATATTTTTGTGTATAATAAGTTCATTTTATTTTTTTCTAGAATTATTATTATTAAGGGAGAAGACTGCTACATGCCACTAAATCCACTTTATTTTCCTCCTGGGCAATATTTCCCAGCCTCCCTTGGAGTTGATGTGGTCATTTGATTGGATTCTAGCCACTGGAATATGAGTGCCAGTGATGTGTGCCCTTAAATCCCCCCCAAGCTGACAAACTTGATGATGAATGGAAATGGCAAAGCTACGAGATAGAAGGTGTCTAAATCCCTAACGTGTCTCTTGGAGGAGAGTCTTCCATGGATCAGAAATACCCATTTGGATATTACGTGGTGAAAAGAAAACATCTCTTATGATAAGTCTCTGAGATTTTGAGACTTATCTGTTACAGCAGCTAATATTAACTATTCCACAGGATTGTTGATAGTTAATAAATAAACTGATATTTTAAAATTTGTATCCATAGAATTCTTATTAATGTCTACTTTTATGTGTATTTTTAAGGGGATGTTGTTATGGATTGACTCAAATCCCTAACAAAGACATGTTCAAGTCCTATGCCCCAGTCCTGTGGGTGTGAGCCCATTTCTAAATAGGATCTTTGAAGATCTTATTAGCTAAGGTGAGACCGAACTGCATCAGGCTGAGCTTTAATCCAGTAGGACTGGGGTCCTTATAAACACAGGAAATTGGACACCAGAAGAGGAGCCCCAAGAGGAGAGATGGTCACGTGATGAAAGCAGAGAGTGATTTACGCATTGCTGGGAAGCCAGGATGCTACAAACTTCATTGGAAACATGGCCCTCCTGACACCTTGAGCTTGGACTTCTAGCCTCCAAAACTGTGAAAAAATAAACTATTATTGTGTAAAAGCCAACTAGTCTGTGATACTTTGTTACAGCAGCACTGGTAAACTAATGTATATATATAAATATACATACATTTTTTAGTTCAAGAATGCACACTCATTTAGAAAAATAGATATACACATATATTTACACACATTTATATATACACACAGGCACATGCAAACATATTTTTTCCATTTTAAGTTAATATTATAATATTTCTATTAAAACATGTAGTAGATAAAGTGTTGGGTGGCAGTCTCCTGCTTTTTAATGGAGCTTCTGCATACTGCTTTTTGTGACTTTCTGTATATAAGTTCCCATTTTCCAGTGGAAAAATTTAAAATAGCCATGGCTTTATTTTACTACAGCTTTTTTTTTTTAAAGATTAAAAAAATTTTTTTATTTCTCCCCCCGTTGTGGTCTGCGCTCACTGCCTGCTCTCTGTGTCTGTTCATTGTGTGCTCTCTCTGCCTGCTCGTCTTCTTTATTAGAAGGCACGGGGAACCGAACCCTCGACCTCTCATGTGGGAGGGAGGTGCCCAATCACTTAACCCACATCCGTTCCCTGCTTGTTATGTCTCTCATTGCGTTTCCTCTTTGTGATATCTTGTTGTATCAGCTGGCCGTGCCAGTCCATCACGTCAGCTAGTCGGCTTGTTCGTCTTAATTAGGAGGCACCATGAACCAAATCCAGGACCTCCCATGTGGTAAGAGGGTACCCAACTGCTTGAGCCACATCTGTTTCCTTCTACTACAGTTCTGACATTTCAATGACTGGAAATACCTTGATTCCCACTCAGTAGTATACATATCCCACAACAAACACAGAGACTAAAATCACAAATCTAAAGTTTTTCAAGTCAGAGTACAAAGTTTTTCTGAAGGTAAACATTGAACAAAATGACTTTTATTCATCAGGAGGTTTAAATATGAGATTTCAGGAAACTGGTCAATGCCCTTAGCAAACTGTAACATTAGCATGCATATTGTTAAATAAATCCATAGACCTAGCTGCACACAATCATTAGGTATATGGTCAAATGTGTTTACAAAGACTCTTTTAAAACATCCCTTGTGGACTTTATAACCCTCTACTCTTATACAATTTAAGGAAAAGACTGAGAAATTTATCTGAATAGTTCTTCAAGCTCTTGAATAGGTGAACTACAGCCAGTAGTGACGGATAAGGATAGATCAAAGTTGTGGGAGAAATACTTTTCCTACTCCTTTTCAATTTGAGAGAACATTAAAGACTCACTGCCAAATAGTTGGAGATATTCCAGAAGTCAGGATATCTGCCTCAATACTTCTAGCCCTGATGTACCTCACTGAACATCAACCAATTCCTCCACCCTCTAAAATCCTTTCCAATCCCTCTGCCAGCCGTGAGTCTTCTTTTTCTACCTACCCATAATCCTCTTAAATGATTCCTTTCCTCTGAACCAATATTATAAGCAAATTCCTACGTGTAACTGAACACAAGGCACTCTGGAATGGACGGGTCTGGTAAGCTACCAGCTCTCACTCCTATTTCCACTGAGACCTGCTTTCACAGGCCCAGGAATTTGACTGCTAGGTGCAGGAAAACACATTAATCAGTCTAAGGAATCAGAAAATTTATTCAGAAACAGATTAACTATGTTCAGCCAACATTAAAGATGACAAGAGAAAAAACCGCCCGCAGAGACAACACTTCTAATAAGCAAGTCTAAAAGACTCAAACGAAATCATAGTTGCAGCACAGGTGATTCTATTCCTTTATTGCTATGCTCTGTCTATTCCTACATCATTTGCTAAAGCTAATATATATTTCTATTAAGTATATTGGTTAGAGGCAACTGACGAAAGGAACAAATCCTAAAACAAAGAAGCCACACCCAAATTCTAATGCAGGCCAGGAGATTTTAGCCTAAATCATGGCAACCTCAAGTTTAAAAATAAAGTAGAGGAGAATCAAACTAGCAGGCTTTACAAAAGCGAGAGCACATGATTTCAGAATCTTTATTCTTACCAAACGACTTATACGAATTTAAAGAAAATTCTCTAGCCGGAAAGTAAGAATATAAATCTCTTCTTATCAAAAAGTGATTTGCTCATTTTTTCTAACTTTTTGTAGTAGCCATTAAGTTTATTCTCTCTCTCTCTCTCTCTCTCACACACACACACACACACACACACACACACACACAGAGGAAATACAGGGTAAATTCTTACCTTAAGTATTATGGCTTTGTCATATGATGTATAATTAAAAATATTTAACCAAATTTCAGATTCTTATATCAATGATGGATTTGAAATTTAAATTTCAAGCCAGCTTTTGGAAATGCTGACAAGGAACTTTAGAATCTTAATTAAGTAAGAAACAAAAACAAAAACAATAAAACAGTGGGCAGAATTAATATTAAAATGAGAACATATAAGGCTTTAGCATTTCTCAAGACAGAGCCAACATTACTTGTCACATATAAGGGGTGAAACTTGGAGGCACAGGGAACTATCTTTAACATAAAGTTAAAATAAATACAAGGGAAAATATGTTTCTTCACTAGCATATATAAAAACAATATCTTCCAAAAACACAATAAAAAACCATCCCAACACATTCCTCACCATTCTGTTGTTGCTTAGTTTCTACTCTGGAATCAAAATAAATCATGATAACGATGCTACTTTGCCCTCCCCTTAATAGTACCCTAAACACCAAGTGTTGTTCCAATATGCCCAGCTCATTACATACAGAGCACAAGTTTTGAGAATGAGGAAATGAAAGTATCATCTCTATTATTCAGATAATGGCCTCGAAACACTGAGAAATCAGCCTTCCAGAGGTCATAAAGCCTGCCAAAGAACAAGAAATCAGGTTTTATTTGTCTAACACTTGTAGTTTATACCTCTAGGATAATGCTCAACATATCCTGTGCCTCATTTAGTATGCAATACAAATTTCCAAGACCAAAAGCAACTGTGTTTATAACAATAAAACTGATGTGGCTGCACAATTTCATTAGGGCATTCATTTAAAAGTTTACCTCATTTTTCAAAAAAAAAAAAAAGACATTTACCTTCCACTGACATTTTCTGATTTTGATATGCAAGTGTACATTATCATTCTCCGATTAAAGTACAAATAGAGCACCAAACTGCTGGGAAAATGCCAATGACTTACAAAAAGACCACACTGACATTTTACTGTGGGGTCAACTTCTTTATGGATGGAATGCCAGCCTTCCACTTGACTGCTCCCTCATATTATCTAGCTGTATTCCTTAAGCATCACTTCTCAGAGGCTTCAAGGTTTAGTGAATTGTTGTTGAAATAAAGGGACACATGAGCAGGTTATAATTATGCTTGTCAAGATTTTTCTTGTGAACCTTTATTTGGACAATTCAGAGACAAGAAAGCAGCTCCTTTTCTAATTCAGTATATCATTTCCTTTAAAAACTATATTAGAAATTTGAAATTGCAAAATGGGGTCTGAATGATCGGCACTGAAGCATTCAATTTTGCAGAGTGAAATGTCAGTAAAAGGAGAAAGCATGTGGTAGTGGAAACAACATAAGCTTTGAGACATGCTATTTCCTAAGTGGGTATGAAATTACTGAACCCGAGACTCGATTTCCTACTTTGAAAAATTAGCATAATAATATATACTTAAGAATGTTATGTGGTTTAAATATGAGAGTTTATTTAATCATTTAGCTCTGTAACAAGGGAGATGTTAAAAAAAGACACACCCATGAGGGAGAAAGAGTCCTGGACATGAGGTCAGAATACCTGAGTCCCAGGATAGTCATTTATTATCTGTGCAACATTGGGTAGGTCAAGCAAACTCTCTGGGCCTCATTTTTTTCAGTTATAAATTAAAGATTAAAATTGATCTTCATTATTTGCAGATTTCAGATTTGAAAATTAACCTACTCACAAAAATTTATTTGTAACCCTAAAAGCAAACTCACAACACTTACAGACATTTATCACAGGGTAGAGAAGAATTTGAGTCGCCCGACATGCACGTCCCCAGCTGATGTCAAACAAGGCAATGATCTGCTTTCTCGTTTCGGTTTCCATACTGTAAACAAGGGTCCTTTTCATGGTCTGTTTGATGCCAACTTTTTCACATTTTTTCACTTTCTTTTGATGAATTTGCTATTTAAAATGACCCCCAAGTGTAGTGCTGAAGTGTTGCCTTCTGTTCCTAAAACAAAAAGACTGTGATGTACCTTATGGAGAATATACATGTGTTAGATAAGCTTAGTTCAGGCATCACAGTGCTGTTGCCCATGAGTTAAGTGTAAACAACTCAACAGTGCATATTAAATAAGGTGTCTTTATTTTTTTAAAGATTTATTTATTTTATTACATATCTCCCCTTCCTCCCCCGCTGTGGCGACGTGCCGAGACTGGTCACTGCGCAGGCACGGCTTTCCCCGCTTGTGGGCGGCTTCTGCTTCCATTCACGGCCGGCTTTCAGTTCGCTGGTGGCTGGCTGCGGTCCATTCACGGGCTACCTGCCCTGCCCGTGATGGCTTTTGCCCTGTCCGTGGCAGTTTTTGCCCTGCCCACGGCGGCTCTGGCCCTCCCATGGCGGCTTGCCATTCTCAAGGCGGTCTGCCCACTAGGAGAGGTCCCCGGGAACTGAACCCGGGGCCTCCCATGTGGTATGCCGGTGCCCTATCCACTGGGCTATCAAGCCGGCCCCAAATAAGGTGTCTTTAAGCAGAAACACACATAAAACAAGGTTTTATATTGATCAGTTGATGAAAATGTTGTGACCAGAGCTTCAGGAAACTATCTTGGTAGTTCCTCCAAGAGAAATGGTTCAGTATTAGCTAATTCAGTGCTCTTAAAGACTTTGTAGAACATAACTACTGCAAATAACAAGAATTAACTTCAAGTTGTTTTAAACTCTTACATTCTGTATGCTGTGATTATAAAATAAAGTTCTTCACTTCTGAATCATGATGATAAGGTTTTTTTTTGTTTTGTTTTTTGTTCCTGAGATGGCTCCCTCATCTATTTGCTCATTTCCTGCTCATTTTTTCTTTAGGAGGCACCAGGAACTGAATCCAAGACCTCCCATGTGGGAGACAGGCACTCAACTGCTTGAGCCACATCCGCTCCCTGCTCATTTGTTTTTGCTCATAGTCTGCTCATTGTTTTACTCATCTTGCTCATTTTTTTTCTTGTTGTTTGAGCTTGTAGTTTTTGCTCGATGTCTACGCCATTGTCTGCTTGTTGTTTCTTTGTCTTCTTTAGGAGGCACCAGGAACCAACCCTGGGATCTCCCATGTGGAGGCGGGCGCTCAACTGCTGGAGCCACATCTACTCCCCATGATGATAAGTTTCACATACGAATATCTGAAATCAATTCTCCAGATCTATTGAGGTAAATGAGAGAGTATTACTTTAACAATTACTTTTCTGATGTCAAAATTTAGAGGAGGTAATAAAGGAGTAGGACAAATGTTTTTTGAGCTCTTTCAAAGTAATTTAGATGTCTTACCTGAAGCCGCCCTTGGACTTAAGGGGATGCCTGCTAATCCCCAGGGGCCCACTCCACTTGGGTTAAAACCCAAGTATTCTATGGAATTTCTCCTCCCGACCTAGTCTTTTTAAGATAATGTGTCTTTTTTGTTCATAATACACTTTGTAAATTTCTAATCTGAAAATACCTGTGTGGTATCATTAAATGAGCTTATTCACCAAGTCTAATCTTTTTGTTTTAAGCAATGCACAATTCACATGTTTTTTCTTTCCATTTTTTCATATAGATTGTGGAGAATAGTCCCACAAGTTTTCAAATAAAATATTTTCATTCCCCAATGTTGTATTTTTAGCAATGAGCTAGTGATTTTGATAAGCCGGGACTCTGCTGAGGCAGGAAGGCTTAGGCAGGTGTTTAATTGGACTAATTAAGCAACATGTAGTCACTTCCGGTTTTCCATTTGCTCCTTGTGAATGCAGATAGGCAGCACAACTGATTGTCTAATTAGACTATTTAAAATTGACTCACTTTTTATAGCCAAGGAATTTTTTTAAACTACAAGAACAAACAACACAGAATATATGTTCTGAGTTCTTACATATTTTTCTTCTTGCCCTAACCACCATTTTTTTAATTTAAATTTTATTTTTTCATATTGTTCTTAATATTAGCATAGGAAATCAATGGTAATGAAATGTACTCCATATATCAAATAGTACATGCTTTGCTGCTATCATAGTTTTCCTTGGCAAGAAAAAGATGTATCTTTTCTTTTCTGACCCACTCTTATGAAGAATTGATATATTTCGTTGGCCTAGGGATCAAATCTGAAAGACCAGCCTCATAGAGCATTAAAACCAATTTATCCAACCAGCTACAAACCCTTTGTGTTTATAAAACCTGAGCTGGAGATGGGCAAACCATTTGCCAATTTTTATTCTTCTCCTACTGTAGACATTAAGGGTGTCTCAGAAGTTCAATTTTAAATCATGATACTGCAAAACAAATCCATATCCATCTTGGGGTCCTCAAACATAGTCTATGTCTTTCAGGCTGATATGAAAAATTAAGAAAATATAGAATAAAATGTCTATTTACATAGGTTCTATCTCTGTTTATATGTCCCTGTGTAGATACTAGAATATATTAGAGAGATAGGAGCAGGAATAGGGATATGGATATGGATAGAGAAGAGACAGAGATAGAGATAGAGATAGAGATAGCAACAGAGAATACGCAGTATAGATTTGAACATGAAATTTGACAGAAGTACCTTTCAATATTTTCTAATCATCAGGATTATGTCAATCTTATGTCAAAAGTTAAAAGTTTAAATTTGTCATCTGTAAATGCAAATAGCTTCAGAGAAAAGGTGCTAGCTTAATTAGCAGCAGCCTGCTAGCTAAATTGTCTATGGCCAGTGTGCCTCTGCCCACATAAGCACTCTCTCACATCTCTGCACGTGGATCCCAGCAGACACACAGATCACTTGGCACATGGAAAAATCCCCAGGCAATGGGATTCACATGTTCTTCCTCTGTACTAACAATGGCCCTTCATCATTCACTCACTGTGTTTTAACTACTTCTTCCTGGACTGGTGGAACATCTCCCAGCCAGCATAGGAGAAAGAGGAACTGTAAAAGGTCTATGGTAAATGCAGGGCTTATAGAGATTTTGCAGAGAATAGGAGAGGACACCTGACATTAAATAATAGGGGGTGTTCTTAATATAGTGCACTGACCATTAAAAAAGGAAAAATAAAATGAATGGAAAAAAGAGGACAAGAGATGATAGGAGCCAGTCTTTTACAGTAATTAAGTTAGATTTTCTTAGATACTCAAATAACATAAGATCCAAGGAGAAGCCTTTAGATCTCACCCGATGCCAAGTTTTACGCAATTTATTAACATTAGAATGTCGGAAAATATGAGCTTATTTTCACCAACTGGCCCTTGCACATGTTAAGGAAGGAAAGGACATTCTCTCTGACAGCTGTTTGCTGGGTGCTTACTATGCTTTCTCTCAATTTGAAGGGTGGAGGTTACCAAATTACTTTATTTGAAGGAATGGTACAAATGAAAGGACTTAGTAGATGTTGATACAGCTTATTTAAAAGGTAAAGGTAAACCTAATGTGCATTCCGTGCTTTAGTGGCCATGAAAATTATTCCCTGGCTCTGAGGAAGCCAGCCTAAGGCTGAAATCTCACCATAGCTGTATTTCAGGGTGTGCTTATCAAAGATAGACTCTGCCAAGCCAGAATCCGTGGCCTCATGTTGCATAATTTAGTTATGTAGCCACCAAATTCCTTGATGGAATTCACCAGCTCATTCAGGTAAAGCATCTCAATGAAGTCACACAAGTAGTGTGGGTTGCTTTTGTCAGTGGTCGGTGTGTGATATTTGAGTAGTGACTAATACACTCCTTTTTCCAAGTTTTTAACACATACAACCTCCAATGCATATAGCCTGCTCTCCCAGTTGCCTTGTTCTGGTTTCTTGATATCCTGAAGGAAGAAGATTCAGTCACTTCTTTGGTTCTACAGCTTCATAACTTTTTTAAAATGTTCTCTCTCCTCATGAGACTAGTAAAGAAAATATTTGGTCAAGTCCTTCAAAGCCGCATCATCACAGTCAGAGCAGTAAGACATAAGAGGTGTTGAGCTGCAGCTGATCTGGCAGTTGATGGTGGCCTCTACGTCCTGGTTGTACTTCTGGTAGCCATGCAATGGGGACGTGGTTGTCATGGCTGGTGGCTGTCATGGCCGGTGGCTGAGGAGAGGCTGAGGTGGAGGCTGCTGGGAGTGGCCAGCTGAGAGGGGTGAGGCCTGGCTTCCGTTCAAGCACTGTTGAAGCTTGGATAACGTTACCAACCTTATGCCAAAGAGGAGAGCTAACCTCAAATGGGTTCTTGCTTAAAGTCCATAGAAGTCAGCAGCACAGCCATGGCTTGTAACCAGATCTGACTCTCTAATACATCATTCTAGCCTGGCCGTCTTTCACTTTGAAAAGAAAGATGGATTTTGACAATTTGGACAGAGATAACATTCAAAGAAAGTGAGTATTATAGCATGCTAAAGCTGAAAGATATGTATCATCTTAGGATTGCAATTACAACTTCTAATTACCATGAACGCTTGTGCAGCACACTCTCTGGGTGTACACTGCAAAATGTATGCGATCAAAGTGTTAGAACAAGGTTTTTACAGGGTCTCTCTAGCTGTGACGTGCTAGATGCTGCCTTGTCACCGAGTTGGAGGAAGCCAGAAAGGCAGGCCCCACAGTGGCCGGAGAATGGGTGGACAGCTTATGGGGTTACACAGACAAGCCACTCACTCCTGATGAGTGACTCATGATTTTTTTTAAAGTGGTGCTAGCACTGGACATGAGCACCTACAGTAACTTACACCAAGACTACTCCATCTCCTTAACACCTGACAAAAGCAGACCATCCCCAGGTTCTCATGAAGTTTCCAGAGAAGTTACCAACTAAATCAAGAAAGCAAAGTGACGCACTTCCTGGGATACAGAGAGCGCCCAACCCTTAACACAACATTTAGTTTTTCTGGCCTGCCCCTTCTGTGCCTTTTGTCCCCCTGTGAGGTGTCACTTGTCACACACTCATCAGGAACATTCAGCGGGGCTATCCAGGGTTAGGAAGCTCGTTGAGGAATCCCTTGGTGGCCTGGACTCGGCAAGTTGGTATTGACATTATTATGGCTACGAAGCAATTGTCCTTTGAAGGCTGAGACAGTAGCTACGGGATCTGGCCTCTTAACCCAGCAAATAGAGATGCTGGCAGGAGCTTAGCAGGATTCAGGTCCCTGCCCCTGGGCTTTGGTACAGAGGTCTTCAGCACCAATAGAAAAGAGGTGGGAGAGCTACATTACAAGATCAGTCTTAAAAACTGAACCAATATAGCAAGATGTGGGAAATACTACAACCATGTATTCTTCTCCTGGACAAAAGGGTCACATACACTAGCAGCAAGACTCAGTCCCACAATCAACAAGGTAGATATTATGCTTCATGGATGCCTCCTGCTCCTATTCTGCAGAGCTGGAATCTGGACAGGTCTGCAGTACTGATAGGAATTCCTCTTGAACCAGTCTGTGTATCTGCCTGTTATAAGCAGACCTTGAATTGTGCATTGAACCATGGCCCAGGCAGGTGTAGCTCATGAAAAGGTAACCACTAACTGGGTGACACGCTAGCATTCTGGGAGCAAAGTCTACTTAGCTGATGTGGGAAACCCTTTTTAACAGAGAGTATTTACATATATTTGTATCCAAACAAAGAATAAGATATTAAACTTCTAACCTGATATATAAAATGCCACCAAGTGAGGTAATATTTACTTTGGCAGTCTATGAGTTCATGCTGAGATGTGGAGGCAGTGGCCACTGGAGGTTCTGAGGGGAGGGAGAGGGAAAAATAGGTGTAATTTGGGGGCATTTTGGGGACTTGAGAATGATCCTAAATGACATTTCAATGACAGATACAGGCCATTGTATATCACGTAATGACTTGCAAAAATGTGTAGGAGAGAGTGTAAACTACAATGTAAACTATAATCACTGCTTAGTGGCAATGCTCCAAGATGTGTTCATCAATTGTGACAAATGTACCACACTAATGAAGGATCTTGCTGATGTGGGAAATTGTGGGAGGGCTAGGAAGCAGGGTATATGGGAATTCACTATCTTTTTTGTGTAACATTTATGTAATCTAAGTTTCTTTAAAAATAAAAACAAAACAGTATATTTTAAAAAAGAATAGAGGAGTAAATAAAAATGAAAAAATAAAATAAAATAAAATGCCACTACTTGATTTCCCCCCCATTTAGTTTTCTCCTCCTTCAGAGTATCACCCTGTTTTAGCTCTCTCATTTGCCCCATTGAGGCCAATGAGTAAAAAGCAATCTCCATTTAGAAATGCATCTGTAGGCACCACTCTCAACACTTGAAAAATAAGGCAACTGAAGGGCTTCTCTTCATAAAAGAGGAGAAAGTATTGCCAAAGAAAGCAGCAGGACTTAAAGAAGGCCTTACCCTAATCCAGGAGTTCTTAACAAGGGGTACGTGAGCTTGAATTTAAATTAAAAAAAAACATTATTCTTGTGGGGACGTGTTGGTGCGGCTGTGATATGTTTATTAAATAATACACAGTATAGTGTGGACTTAATAAGGGGTCCATGGTTTTCACCTGACTGCAAAGGAGTCCATGGAACAAAAAAGATTAAGAACCCCTGCTCTAAACTGTAAATAAAAAAGGCATCTTGACAAGGCCAATGTGACTTGTGAAGGAACAGGTGAAAGGAAATGTGCAAGTCTTCTGGGAATGGGAAAATATTGATCTAACTGCTTTTTTCCTTGGCAGAAAACTTTTATTATGGGAATACCAACTCCAAAGTAAAGAAAACAAATAAAGGAGCTTTAGGTTACAATGTCCATCTATTCTTGTATACTGTGACTTTCTTATTTCATCATGTTTACTTCTCCATTTCCCTTTGTACTAATATGTAATCCCCTCCTTCAAATTAAAATTTTAAAAGGCAGTTCTAACTTTATCGAAATATTAAATTTCTCAAATATAAAAACAGCAGAGCAAGTCAAAATAATTAATTAATTAATTAATTAATTAATTGTGATTTGCCACAAACCAGATGTTTACATTAGGCTACTCATTTTTCAGTCATCGAACAACTATTTATTGGGCACCTACTATGTCCATTTTGCTAGCAGGATACGGGGCAATGAGTAAACTTACTCGAACAAAACAGGCATTGTTCCTGGTTTCGTGGCATTAGAGGGAGTAATGGAGGAGAAGACTTTAAATAAGTAAACATCAGTAAATATGTAATAGGAATCCTAATTAGAACCATAAAGGAAACAGCCTGTATGCTTTAAGAGAGAACAGAAGAGAGAATGCTGCTTTAGATGGTGTGACCAGGAAAGACTGAGATTAGGTTAGATCATTTCCAAGATCTGAGATTCTGTGACATCTGTTTGTATCACTCCCTGCTGATGTATCTAGTCAAGATAATTACAGAAACATCTATACTCTAATGTAATTAATAACCATTTTAGACCCCGGCCGACTGTTCAGCAAATTGACTCTTCATCTTAATTACCTGAACACTTTTGAGAGCTCCGTCATCCCTAACTCAAGTACAACCTTAACCACAACAAATCAAGCCAAGGCTTATACCTCAGACAATAAAATGCCACTTATCCCACCTACTCACATTTGATATCTGGTTTATTAGTTGTATTAGATTAATTGACTTCTCATGGGTGATGAACTTATACCTATTTGCTCATTATATTCCCAGGGTCTTACAAAGGGCATGGACCAGAGTAGACATTCTGAAGTGGAAGTTGAATGAATGAATGGCCACATGTGTGCCTACTAAATATTTATGTGATTTACCTTTCAGAAAACAATCAAAGTCAAATATAAAACTGCCACAGAAAGTCAATATGAAAATTGAGTAGATATTTTTCAAACACTCTATTCTCATTTTCTGATTTCTTTATAATGATTTTGTTAAAGTGGGGGCCATCTTCAGAGTATTTATAGTGTTATTTCAAAAACAGAAAACATTTTACGATTATATTACAAAATAATTCCTCAAAAAGGCAGCATTACTTCACATGCTCACTCAAATATATTAATTTGAAAACTAGCAAGTACAATGATGATTGCATAATTTTCAAATAATGAGAATCATCTGTGATTTGAGTATCAAATTAGGACATATTCAATAGAAGAGCTGCTACATTAAAAGGATTTGACATTTTCTGTTAGCAGTTAAAATTATTTAGTACCTAATACAAGAAAGCTATTTTAGTTGATAATATTTGGAGAGTATATAGGTGTCTGTGTGTGTTAACAATAGCATTCTTCAAGCAATTTGTTATGCTGTAAGACAAAGCATGTAAAACACAATATCTCAAGCTCACATGTAGAGCAGAAATCTCTAAACACAGAATGGAGAGGGGCCGGCTGTATAGCCCAGTGGATAGGGTGCCGGTTTACCACATGGGAGGCCCTGGGTTCGGTTCCCGGGGCCTCTCCGGGCGGGCAGACGGCTTGAGAAGGCAAAAGCTGCTGTGGGCGGGGCAGAGCCACAGTGGGCAGGGCAAAGCCACCACAGGCAGGGCAAAGCCACCACAGGCAGAGCGGAGCCACATGCGAGGAGAGTGGAGCCGCCCGCGAGCGGGGCAGGCCGCCCGCGAGTGGGCAAGACCACCGCTCACCGGTGAAGCCGACTCAGTGCATCACCGCGGGGGGGGGGGGGGGGGGGCGGGGAGAGACAAAAAGCAGAAAATAAAAAATAAATCTTTAAAAAAAAGAATGGAGAAAGCACACCACTGCAAACTATGTGAACCAAGCTTAATGAGTAATATCTTCACTTCAACTAGAAGCATGATGTGGTGTAAATTATCACACTTTTTTGGGCCAATGACAGGAATGGATTAAATGGTTTGACTCTAAAATATATTCATCTCTTGATGCTCTTCTCATTATACTACAACATTCTATTGGGACTTTCCTTTCCTAGCTCTTGAGCAATATTAAAAGTAGGAGAAAACCGCTCTAAATTTTTTTCTCCACTTATTAATTTTTCTGTTGAAAACATTCATTTCAGACAAAATCCTTGACCATACATTGGCATAATCGCTCAAATTAAAATACTCACAGCTCCTCTTTAGATACACATGTTAACTTCCCTGTTCTTTATAAACCAACAAACAGGGCAACAAAATAACATCCAAGGAGAAAGAGATATGTGTCCTGTAGAAATGAGGTGTAATCTTTAGATAACAGTGCATTTCTTGAGGCTGCCTCTTCAGGTCACAGCTTGAATTACACGAGTACTCCTTTACCATAAACTCATGGATAACGGTGGCAAGAATTCTAAAGCAGGAGAAAGTGGAGACCAATCATTTTCATCCCTGTTAACTGCCTGGTTCAGGGGAAATTTCAAACTTTCAGAATTAATGAACCAATTGAACTTAAAACTAATTTATTACTAGTGTCAAATTTTATAGTGGGCACAACACAGTTTTGTCATATATCCACAGTATATTGAACATGATCCCAGCAATTTCTATTGGGTTTTATTACTAAGAAAGTAGATAATTCTTCTCTCATGAAGCTGGGTCAGATATCTTAATTAATGCACTTGCTAACTTCATCTGAGAAGCAATAAACTTTGTGTCAGAGAATAAACCAGGGCATGTAGCAACCATTGAGGGAAATGATAATTTTAGTACAGGTAGAAGTCACATATGCTGCCTATTTTTTTATGTGGACAAAATTATTCCCCAACATCAACCCTGACCCAAGAGATCATCCCAAAGCTCTAAAGCCAGTTATCACTCAAGAGATTCCATAGACCTCAGTCCTCGGACAGCCAAGGCATCTAACAGTCATACACATGACCAGCCCAGACTTCCATTACTTCCTTGAAGACTTTGCTTCCAGGCCAGATAATGAACTTCTTCTGACTCAGGACCACCCATGCATTTATTCTAGAATGGAGGGTAGGGTCCAGTTTAGGTCCATCTTACTGGCTCTCCCACTCCCATGTCCCATACAAGCTCTGAAGTCTCCCTACCTGTGGGCCTGCCATCTCTAGATACCTGCCTTGCCACAAATTTTAACACTTCAAATGACTTTCTGGATCTCATTTTCCAGTTATTCTTTGACCACATTGATCCCAATTCTCTCCCACCATGTGACCAGTAGTAGTTAGTTCAGACCTGGAATCCGTCATATATTTTTAAAATCACCTCATAGAATATGTGACATTGCTCTCTAGTTCCACCAGATCTTAGTAAAGAGCTTATCAGGCTGCCAGCCACCAGGGAAAGTCCTCCAAGGAGCTTTTCTTAGCAGCAACTGCTCCTGCATCTTCCTTAGCCTAGAACAACCAGTCCTTCGTCAGACGGCCTCAGCTCTGCTTCTCCTAAGAAACTGCCATGCAGGAGCCATGGAGCCAGGAGTTAGCTGAAGTCAGTACCAAGAGAAGCGCCATGCCTTTCGCTCTCTCTTCACACTGGGAAAGTCAAAGGAGGAACAATAGAACTGAGCAAAGGAGTGGTACAAAAAGCTCCACTTGAACCTAAGTCAGGAAGCTCACTTATTCCCAAGGCAGCCTATATATTTTCCCCCCAGTTAATATTTACCTTCATCAAAATAAGAGACTTAAACAGTTAAAGAGTTTAAATAGTGCTAAAATGCTTATATCAAAACCTGCAGTCTCCTGTAAACTCCTGCCCCTGTACATTCCCCCAAACCACATGCAGAAATGGCTTTCAGCTCTTAAGTCTTTCCTCTGCTATTCCTCTCCATATTTCCAAATCACAAGAATGGACTGTATTCCTTAGTTCATCAATTTTAAACATTCCTTATGACTTCTTATGATGTTGATGATTTTAGCACTCTCCGTTTTCCTTTCCAATATTATATCACAAATTTTCTTCAATCCATTTTGAATATTTTCACCACTATGACTTTGTCAGTGTTGTCTACTTCTGAGACAAGTCATATGATTACGTTTTTCTTGTATGTCTTTTTCCCCAGAAGTTAATTATTTGCTTATTTTAAAATGTGATCAATTTTTTTTCTGAATTCTTAGCTGTCTTCCTATACCCATCAATGGCTCTGTAAAATTTCCACACAAATATCACAGTCTCCAGCATTGCTTGTTTAAATAACCTATTAATTCTTTATTTTTAATGCCTCTGGGAAATCCCTCCTAAAGCATCCTGACCTCCAATTCACTCTGGACTGCTCTCTACTAAGGCTGTTGCACATGTTAGGCCTCGGGACTTTCTATCACTTTTCAATTTTTTCTACATTTTGAGAGTTTTTCTGGGTGTTATATTTCAAGTTTTACTGACTTTTAAATTTGGGATTTCATATTTTTAATTTCTAAGATTTTTCTCTTTTCTAATGATTCCTTTTTATTTGGAGCTCTGTTCTTATTTCAAGGGTTCAACATCTTTCATTATTTCCTTCTGTTCTGCACATTGTGCCTGATTCCTCATAATGACATTTTTGGTGTGTATGTGTTTGCTTTCATCTTTGTTTTCAAATGCTGGTGATCCTTATCCATCTGTTAATGTTTACAAGAAAATTACAAATAGCTGCATGGGAAGCTCTGTAAAGGCATAATGAATAGTCAATTGTCGGGTGTCCTTTCCTTTCAACCTGCCGAACTCCCTTTAGCATTTCTTGTAGGGCTGGTCTAGTGGCGACTAAGTCCCTCAGGTTTTGATAATCTGAGAATGTCTTAATACCTCCTTCATTGTTGAAAGACAGTTTGCCAAGCATAGAATTCCTGGTTGGCAACGTTTGTTTCAGCACTTTAAATATGCCTTCTTGCCCTCATAGTTTCCAATGAGCGGCACTTAATCTTACTTAGGTTTTCTTATATGCGACACATTGCTTCTCTCTTGTGGCTTTCAGAATTCTCTCTTTAACTTTGGCATTCAACAGTTGGGTCATATCATGGTGCAGTGTGGATCTATTTGGGTTTATCCTGTGGCTTTCACTGAGCCTCTTGGATGTGTATATTCAAGCCTTTCCTTAAATTTGGGAAGTGTTCAGGCATTATTTGTTTAAATATTCTCACTGCTCCTTTCCCTTTGTCTTCCCCATCTGGGATTCCCACAGTTAGTATATTGGTACACTTGATGGTATCCCACAAGTTTCTAAGGCTCTGTTCACTTAACTCTGCTCCTAAGACTGGATGATTCCAATAGTCTTATATTCAAGTCCATTTATTCTTTCTTCTGTGAATTCCAATCTGCTAACTGAACCCCTCTATGGAATTTTAACTTATGTTATTATTATCTTCAGCTCTGG
>PVKH010004629.1:0-23063 GCA_004027955.1 Chaetophractus vellerosus | reverse complement strand
CCCCGGATTTCTTTCTTTCCCCAACTTCCCTCCTTCCATTTCTTTCTTCTCTCCTAGTGGCTTTGTGCGTGTCCCACCAGATTTCACTTTATTGCACAGACACTTTGTTTCCAAAGCCGCACACACTCCCGGGACATTGCCTCGCCCAGGACCGCGCCAAGGGGCCGCGTGGGGGGAGGGGGAGGGTGCGGGGGGCAGAGTTGGGAGGAGGCTCGCAGTTGCAGCTGCACTCCCAGTGCAGCACGGAGACTGCAGGGGCTGGAGAAGTCCTGCAGAGACACTTTGCAAACTAAATAAATCAAGCGATTTACCTTGTCGGAGTGGCTTGTCTGGCTTGGTTGTTTAGGTGATTGGAAATGTAGCCTGATGAAGATTGATCACCTTTCTACTGCCCTCCGCGGGTAAGTGAATGCGAGCCGAGTGCGTAACCAGACTAGGCCGCCAATCCGGGGCCCCGCGCGAGCTGAGTGACAAGGAACCCGGCAATAGCAGCTCGAGCCGGGGGTTACCTCGGCGCGCCCCCGCCCTTCCCCGCCCCTTGCACCCCGCCCTCGCCCGCCAGCCCGCCCCGCCCCGGCCGCGCGCTAACTCTGGGGCTTGGCTGGTAAACGCCGTGCAGATCGAGGCGAGGAAGGCGAGCGCAGCGCCCAAGCCCCGGCCACAGAAGGGGCGCCCGTCCCGAGGCCTGCTCCGGGGCCTCCTCTCCTCTCCCGCCCTCCTGGCGCTCCCGAGGGAGTGGCGGAGGGGAGGCGAAGTGCTGGAGAACCGGTTTCTTAGCTCTTTCGCGAGCCCACCCGGCTGGGCGGCCGGGTGTGGGCGCGAGGACTCGGGGGCCGCGGGCTGGAGGGGCGCGGGCCCCCGGCTCCTTTCGCGGTGCGGTGAGCCCCAGCGCCTGCTACCTCCGCGCCGCCACCTGCAGACCGACGCCGCGGGCGGCTTGTGCTGGCGCAGGCAACTTTCCCCACCTCGGGAGCAGCTCCGGGCGCGCAGATCCCGCCTCGGCGCCTCAGCACTTTCGCGCCTGGGAACAGCACTCTTAAGGGAGGCACCGCCACTTACCTGCTTCTCGGCGTCTCCGGGGGTTCCCGGTCCCCACGAAGGGTGTTTTCAAATCTTAAACGCTTCTTCTGAAACGTTGGAGCCCAGCGTCCCCTCCCCCTCTTACACACAGACTCTACTGAATCGAACGATTTAATAGGAAACTTTCTTTTTCCCACTCTCTCTCTCCTTCCTCGTTTCCATTTACCACGGACAGTGTGGTGGAAAACGAGGCCCCTGCCCTCAATTTCTTTTGTACATGCCGCGGAGGGAGCCTCCTTAAGGCGATTTTCCCGGATTGTTCGTACTGGCGAAGCCCATTTCCCAGCCGAACAAACTTCTCAAACTCGTCCACCTAGGTGGACTTTTCAAAGCGCAACAAAAGTGTTTTCGTCCCCAACCCTGAGCAAGGTAATTCTTTTAAATGGCACCTCCTCCTCGATATTAGGCACGGATTTACACCCTTTCGAGGAATTCCTATCCTTTCTTCTTAATCCTCCCTCCCCCCTCCCCCAACAGGCGTAGTGGAAAGTTTGAACAGGAGTAAGTGTGAGGGCGAGTCACGGAACCGCCAGGCGCATCGCTGTGGGGAGCGTCCGCGCTGTCCCAGCCGCGGGGTCGGGCATCGCCAGCGAACCTGGCTCTGGGCAAGGAGGAGGAGGAAGGGGAAGCCCGCTGAGTGAAAAGGGGCCGCCGCAGCAGCTCATCAAAGTGCTCACCCCTCCCCCAAGCGACACTTTCCTTTGGAGTCCGAATAAAATACGGTAACAGAATATGATGGAGGGCACACTGTTTCCTTAACTGCTTCTCAAAGGGCCCGGGATATCTTCTTAGGACCTTTAATAAGGCTTTGGTCGGTCCTTTTGTTGATCTCTCAAAATCAACTCCTTCTAATTGAAGTTGGAGCTGAAAGCGAGCTAATGTTCAAAGAAAGTGGCCGCCAGACCAACGAAATTACATTTTTTTTTTTTTTACGATGAGGGAACATCTAATCAAAGGGGCATGGAAAGAGGGGTGGGAGTGGGGGAGTACGAAGGAGAAAAAGAGGTTTTACAAGATCCTTCTCTGGTTCACAAAAGTCAGCGACACGGGCGCTTCTCTTCAGAACAAAGACACCGCGGCTCATTCACAAAAGGGAAAGAAAGAGAGGGAGAAAGCTGAATAAAAGAACGAAAGGAAAGGAAAAACATGGGGAGGAGGGTGGATGTGCAGCTTTAAGAGGAAAAGAAACTGCGCAGCGCCTCGCGTTGGCCCCGGGGCGGACACACCTCAGGCTCGCCCAGGCCCAGGTTGAGAGTAGTCCGCGTTTCGGAGCCATAGAGGTGGTGCTGAGGTTAAAAGAAAGAAACGAAATACACACCCCTCCCCCTGTCCCAGGAAAAGGCTCAGCTGGAGCGCATAAGTTTGGAGGGAAAATGTGCCGGAGTCCTGCGGAGCGCGCCAGCAGCGTCCGCATCCGTAGCCCGGAGCTGCCTAAGCCGGGGCCTGTGCGCTGTGTGCCCGGGTTGGCCCTCACGCGCTGGGGTGCGTGTCCTTGCCCCAGTCCAGCAACCTTTCCACCTCCTGCCTCCTCCCGGCCCTGTTTCACTTGCAGCCGCAGCACCGGGCCCAGAACCTGCGCAGCTAAGTGGGGCGGCGGTGCGCGCTGGAATGTGCCAGCGCGGTCCCCTGGGCACACTGCGCGGGAGTCCGGCTCTCCGCTCCAGATGCTGCCACAGGTCTCGGGGAAGTCGGGAAGTATCAAATAGCACGTATTTTTTTCTCTCTCTCTCTCCTAATGAGAGTATTTATCTAATCCCAAATTGCAGGCGAATTTTCTTAATGCTCAGCCCATAAAACCCGGGATTAAGAGAAGAAAAAAGGGAGGAGAGGGGAGAGGGAGGAGAGGAGAGAGGGAGAGAGACTGAGATGAAAGTTTCCTGTATGAGGCGCAGAGGATTGAGGCGACCGTCGCTAGGCAAATGTCCAGGTGGGAGACTCTGGGCCAGAAGCCACGACTGTTTCAGCAACGGCCTCAGCGCGGGGAGGGGGAAAGGGGGAAGCCCCGCGGGAGGAGAAGCGGACCCAGTTTGAGGTCCTCGGGCCGGGGAGGGGTAGAGGAAGTTGGGACCCAGATCCAGGGACTAGGTGACTTCGAGGCCGGGTCAGACGCTGGAGGACACAGGATAAAGGGAAGGGTTTGGCTCCCGAACCAAAGGATCCTGGCCAGGGACAGCAGTTCCGCACCAGCCCGCCGGCTGTGCCCAAGCAAGCCCGCCATCAACGCTCCTCCTCCCCGGCGGCTCCCGGGTCCACAGCCTCTCTTCCCGCAGCGCGGGCTTTCGGGTTCCCGGTCCCTCGGCATCCCGGGCCGGCGCCCACGCGGGGAAGCCTGGCCCTGGGCAGGCGCGGTGAAGCCGGGACCCGGTCCCCTCGCTGCGGGCCTGGCACCGCGGGTCTCCCGGGTCCGCACTCCACCGCCGCTGCGGGGCGTGCAGGCGCCACAGAGCAGGCCAACCCGAAACCCCGCGAGGCTGGGGATTGGGGATGGTGCGGTGCGGTGCGGGTCCGCGCGGCCGACCCGGACTATCCTGGCAAATCTGCGGCGAGGGCAGGTTTGGCACTCCGCAGCACAGGACAGGCCCCCGGGGAGCGAACGTTCCCAAATCCGGCGTAACCGGGGTGGGTGGCGCTGGCCGCTCAAGCCCTAAGCAGCTCGGGTCGGGCGGTTTACGTCTGCTGGCCTTCCCCGGGTTAGAGCCGAGATCTGAGAGCTACCCCCAGAGAGCGGCAGCTCGCTCTGCTCTCCCTCTCGCATAAAAAGGGCAAATACCGATTTCACTTAGTTCTGATAACTTTTCAATAACTTTTCTTAAAATCCTTGTCATGAAGAAATTCTACCATTGCAAGTTTTGTCATTTTGAAAGGCAGTTGAAGTCGGCTGCGTACTTTTCGGAGTTGTGTGTGTGTATTTATGTGTATAAAATATCTAGGCTAAAGTGTAAATGCTAGTGATCTGTTTTCTCTAAGTCTCCAGACTTGTTGAACGAGCTTGCTTTGTTTGGGACCCTTCTGTAGCAGACTGACTGACTGGAAATTACCATAGACTCCTCAGGTTTTTTCTGTAGCTTGGAACTTGTTAAACGTTCCCTTTCCCTCATCTCTCACACACACCTGCCCACACTACCCACCCGCCCCCTTCCCCAACAATAAACCTCTTCCTTTCACTTCAGCTCCTACAGACTTTCCGGTTATCAAAAGACATAGTTCTCCCTCACATAAGTGGAAACTGAACAATGAAAGGAGGCAATAATGTGGAATATACATCAAGATTTTAGCATTTTTCACTGCTGTGGAATCACAAATTTCCTCAAATCTTAAAAGAAATTACCCTCTTTCGGAATGAGAGTTTACACTGCTAAGAAAATATAACTAATTGCTTTTTCAATTCACATTCTGTGTCAGCAGGGCTCCTTTGGGATGGTATATACTTATTCAGCTCCAAATACAGCGGTGTCCTGCCCTGCAATTCAGAGGACCATTTTTCCACATGTAAAGTCTTATGGATACACAAATTTCCACTAAACCACTCTTGTCAAGTTTTCATTGCAAGAAAGTAGCAGCAGTGTTTAAGGTAAGAAAGTTTCTGCTTTTATTGAAAATTTATATGACTGAGAATTGTAATAAATAAACAACCATTTTCACAAAAAATGACAGTGCTATGTTAGAGAAGAAAATATTAATTGGAGGGGTTTACTCATAGTGGCAAGACAGAGTTCTATCAATACAGAATAAATATTAACAGCATTCTTGAACCAATGTTGAGACCCAACAAAATGTAGGAACCAAGCTAAATGTAATAAATAATTATCCAGGGAAAAAGATGGTGCATTCTGAGATGATAAGCCTGTCTTTGTAAAAAGGATGCATGTCAATTAGTCTCATCCTCAGGCCTCACGTTCAAATGACAGAGCTTGTCTCAGGCTATGTTAAAAGACCATCCTCTGAGAAAAGCAGAGGAGAGGTACTGTTATCCTCATGGTAAATGCAAAACAACTGCAGAAAACCCCTATGGTAAATAGAACACAGTTTAATAAGTAGATTGAGTATGATCTAACTATAAAATTTAGGTAGCAGAGTGTTACATATGGCAGGACTGGAAAAAAAATAATTCATGATGTTTTCCTTACCCCTCTCTGAACCCCCCCTCCCACCATCATTATGTTATTAACAATAACAACAAAAATGTTTTCAAATATTCCTCCCATCAAAAAAAAATAAGAAGGAGGAGGAGGAGGAGGAGGAGGAGGAAAGAAAATAATGCAGGGAGCATTCTTCTTTCTTTTTTGAACAGCTTCTTGAACACCCCCAATACCAAGTACTCACAAGGTGTCTGTGCAAATCTATTTCACATGATTTCAAGGAAATGATTAACTCACAAACAAATCTTGAAAGAAATCTAATTTGTAGTTCTGTATATTATCTGGAAAGGTAAGAGAGGAAAAGGGGTGTTCGTGGTAAAGAAGTACAATCCAGCCAAACAGAATGTTAAAAGTTTTAAATCAACAAGGAGTCTGATTTTTTCTGGTCTGGGGACCCAAGACTCTAAAATGTTGGGCGACATTCTGGACCGCCCGCTACTGAAGAACACATTTCTCTTCTTTTTTGGCCATCTTGCCTTTGTTTTGCTCCAGAGTTCGCTCCAAATGCTCATCTTCTTCTTCGGCCCTGGAAGTCAAACAGGAAATAAGATTATTTTTCTTCGTTGAGGGCTGACCAGCACCCTCTCGCCCACGCATTCGGAGCCCCGCGGGAATCGCGCGCGTGGCCAGCGGAACTGGACTGAACTTTCCGCAAACTTCGCCGCCGCTCGGCAGGTGGCCGGGCCTTTATACCGACCCCACAGCCCACTCACTGCTTCTCCTGCGCGTCCAGGTCCCTGACGAGCGCGTCGCGCTTGTTCACCAGGGCCACCAGCTCATCCAGCAGGAGCTGCTCGCGTCGCTTCTGGGCCTCGGTCTTCTGCCAATCTGCAAGGGCAGGAGACTAGTTGCCCACAGGCAGGGCCTCCCCGCACACTAGGCCCCCACCCCCCTTCCCGCCTTTTCCAGTTTCCTTGTATTGCTCGGCAAAGTATATTATAGACGAGTATAGAATACACTTGCTAGTGTATTAGAGAAAGTCTGGCTGTTGTGGGGAAGATTTCACCCCTAAAACCAGACTTTCTAAATATTTCCTGCAGCGGATATAGCTGCGGCAGGGCTGGAATCTGCAAAAGACCAGGTGTGAGCCGGTGGCTGGCGGGAGTTGCGCACCTGAGACCAGACAAAGTGGGGGAGGGAGAGCTGGAAGTCCAGGAGCGGTGGGTCGGAGAGTCAGTGGTGGGGGAAGTGGGTAAATGAGGAGGCAGGAAGCAGAGAAGGGCGATAAAATCGTTCGGAAAAGGCTAGAGAATCTGCCTGAGAACCTATCCTCCTCCCCCGCCCCCACTCTCACCCCAAACAGCCCATTCTTCGCTAATTTCCTCTTCGTTCTATTTTAGCAGTTGGATGTATCTCACACTGGGCGCCATATGCTTCACAAAAACTTTAAAAGTAGTGAATCGGCTAATTAGCATTTTTCTTTGAAGTAAAAAATAAATTTGCTCTGCAATATTACACTGCAGCTCTCGATCGCATCGCAGCCAGTTTTCTTTTGGAGAGGTTTGCTGGGTGGTTTGAAATCAAAGCACTTTTGTAAAAGGAAAATTACATATTTCTTTTTGAAACCCCATAAAGGTTGGAAATCCGATGGACAGTGTTCTTTCCATGGGTGGGGGCAGGTTTTGTGTGTATGTTTTAAGGTTTTAGGCCCCAATAATACATTTCCTAATCGTTGCTGGTCTAATAATTTCCTTAAGATGAGCAGCAGTTTCATTTAATAAAAAAACGACCAAATCGAACATTTAAAGCACTTTTGAAACCAAAGCCAACTGCTCTCTGGCCAGACTGTAAGGGCTTGTAGCTGTCAATCAACCCCCATTCTACCCCGCCTCCCTCATTAGGAAGGTAAACAATGAAAAGAAGAAGTAGATGATGAGGCGATAGCAGAACAAATGAGGACCTAAAGGGAAACAGGACACCAGCTTAAAAAAAAAAAAAACCAAAAAAAAAAAAAAAAAAAAAAACCAAAAATAAAAAACAAAAAAAAGCACCCTTAGCCAATGACTCAAGCAGTGTAGCCTCCCACCCCTTCCCCCAGCAAATGCACTTTCCAAAAAACAGGAGAGTGCAATCCTTTCGGGTTTCTCTCTTCTCTCTCCATTGCCCTGGGCAATCATGTTAAAACTCACATGGCTGGTGCTTATTCAGATAAACCTAACAATGCACACCGCTGGTTACCATGTGAATCTTCACAAACCACACAAGAATGTGCTGGTTCAAATCCCCCCGACCCCCTCCAAAGCAAAATTTATTCAAGACAGCAAACTGCTCAGCAGCTTTATGAAAGCAAATGGTGCTAGAGGGAATTCTATCTTGAATTTACAAATTAAAAATTAGATGCATCATCATGCAATAAAGGCCAAGACAGCAGCAAAAAGCAAAAATGTTTTACCCCATTTTAACACTATCTCTTTCATTGTAGGCTCAAATATATACATACACACACACACACATATATATGTAACATGCTATATATTAGTTATCCACATTCAACACCAAACATCATGCAAATAAATACATTACATAACTGATCACATTACATTCTTATAAAAATGTAAAATATTCTAATGCATGGAGAGGAGTAAAAAACTATTACTTCAGAAAGTTTTTTCTGAATGTAAGAATTTTAAAAATAATAACAAAGAAACAGCAAATCTGAAGGAAAGCCATATCCCTCACAGTTTTATTCTTTGGATTTAAATGAAACTGAGGTAAGTAATGCTAGGGAATTTTCTAATCTGGTTCTTGTTCTTAATCAGTCTTATTCTACACAGCAGATAAATTAATAGGCTCTTCAGGTTGAAAAGATCTTAAAGATCATCTAGTTTAATTTCAGGTTACTGTAGTTCTAGAAACATTAACTCAGAAAGTAACCTGCTAAATTTGGAAAAGATTTTAACAAAATTTTATAATTATTAAGATTATCAAGTTTTGATGAATATTAACTTTTCCATTTCCAACCTCAAGAAGTTGTTCTAATTACAAGCTTCGATTTCTAGTTCTTTACTTCCAAAACATTTTGATAAGAGCTTTACCAAGTGGAAAGTAATTTTTCTACCATATACTTAAAAATATATATAATTTAAAAATTACAAAAATTTTTAAACAATTCAAACAATAAGACTAAGAAATGTATTAATTAGCATGAAGAACTGCAATAGACACATAATTTTCTTAATTACTCTTCTCTGAAGTTGACTAGTGATTTTTAAGTCTTTAATAAATTAGAAACATCAGGATTTCATTAATATTGGAAAAAATTAGGCCTCTAACAATATGGATTAAAGAGAAAACTTACTTTTAAACCTCTGAAATACTTGATAATTAAAAAAATCTTAACCTTTCCCTAGCTCAATAATCATTTCCTATAACCACAAAAATTATTAAGAATATTTAAATTTCAACATTTCAATGTCAAATTGAATCGAAATTAGAATTTAAAATGTCCCAGCATAAATATACAGGATTTTCCCTCCTATATATTTTTCATATTTTCAGTTCTGTCATTACTACACTCATATTTGTATATAAAATATTAGTCAACTGTAGAGGTAATAGCTATGTGCAGTGAGTATATTAGTAAAACTATACTTTTTATTAGCTTTTCATAGTGGAAATGCATTTTGTTTTGATGTTAAACAGTAAATCCAGTAGTGCTGAATTTTGCATACACACTCACACATATACATACATATATATGAATCCTAATTTGGGGGATTAAACTATTTCGATCATTTTTAAAAATAAATTTTAATATTACCTTTAAAGCTGATCAAGATTCAGTTTGATTGTATATTCAAGCCTCAGTTTTTTTAAAAAACCCTCTTTTAAATAGTTTCACCTAGATGTAATGTCATGTTTTAAAAACCTGCATGTAAGTTTATGTTACCTGTTATACATTTTAAAGGATTACTTACCTAAAACACCAGTCACAGCTAGGTAGCTACACTGACTTTGGCTTGGACAGACTACAATGTGGGTTCTGATTAAAGATTTCAGTGTACTTTTGCTATAAAAGCCATATCTTCTGGCAACAAATAGGATTAAGTTTTGATGCTGCATTTGAGCCAAGTATTGAAATAAAGAGATTCTGTTTATGTCCATCTGTACTGAGCTGTTTCTTAATTTTAAAAGCTCTTTTTTTTTATACAGAGCCAATTATTCATTCCCCGATTCAGTTTACTTGCTGAGGTTGATAATTACCTTGAAAAAAGGCAAGAGAAATACCTAAAAACATGTTAATATAAAGGACCTAACGTTCTTGTAGTAAAATCTTCAACCTTGCCACTATAAATAAGCCTGGTACTTTGATGAAAATTAACGCTAGTTTTGTAAAGAGCACATTGGGGGACTGCAGTCAAGTCTTATCTTTAGTTCCAGTCAACTAGCAATCCTGAAAGAGTTTGCATCATCATCAGAGCAGGCCATTTGATAGGATTCTATGGCTGCACCTAATCAATCTGTGGAAGACTGTGGCTGTGCTGTGTAACAAAGCTAAAATAGATTTACAAATGGGGTTTTAGGGGATAAGCTCCTCCACAGGATTACATATTGATTTTAAATATAAAAAGCTTATCATATAAACCATAACTACAAAAATAGTGAACCTATGCATAAATCCTTTTAGAAGAGCACCCACTTCAAACTCTAAGCCAAGAATAAATCAAGATGTACAAAATCCTAGAGAAGATCCATTTCTTGTGCAGAAAATGAACATACCACCTTCTAAAAGCCCACCCCAAATGTGTGCAGAACTGAATTTATCTTTCCTGAGGGGGCATTAAATAATCTGGAACAAAAAATTAGAGGAAACGTATCCAAAAGATGTTTATTAGCTTGGGGATCCTACAACTTAGCTTAGTACAGTGAAACTCCTACTATGAAAAAATACCTTGGGCGGGGGGAGGGGGGGGGAGTAGGGGTGGGGGTGAGAGAAGACAGGCCAAAGTGATTATGGATTCTCAGAAGAATGGCTGTATTGAATATTATTTTTATTTTTTGTTCTCAAACCAAGCTGTTAATATTTGTTTTAATCTGCTATGGCTATTAATATTCTGTGCTTTTTTCTCTTAGTGAATGGTTTCAGCAGCAGATTTATTTGAAAATATTTTAGTTTATTACTAAAACCATCATCTGGCTACTAAGTGGAAGGGACAGGAAAAGAAAAGAGAAATGAACTTTAAAACAACGGAAAGCAAAATAAAACCAACCAGTGTTGCCTATTTGTGTGGTTTTCTGTGGTGTTTTTTACATTCCAAAAGTCTATTCAACTACATGTGTGTCCATTTTGAGGGCTGGTGCAGAAGACACTGTCTTTAAGGCACTGATCATCATGACAGTCAGTACGTCCCTAGGACAGCGCAGCACACATATTGCCCAGGCTAGTGGGGCAGGCCTGGCTCCAAGAAAGTGTCTTTATCTGTAATCAACAGGCGGCTCCTTTTCTCAAGGCTCTTTTTGTCCCTCAACCAGCAACTGAAACTGGCGGAGAGATTAAGTCAGTCACATATGGGTCAATGTTATTAATTAAAAAACAAAACAGAACAAAAAACCAAAAAAAACCTAATCATTGTAGTAAAGACTTTTTTAAAAAGAAACATTTTTTTCATCTTCAAAAAATATGATTCTACTGGTCTTCCATATGTACAAGATTAGGCAGATAAAATGATAGGATTATTTAACAGTATAAATCTGGTACACAGGGAGAGGATTGCCGATGAAACTGGAATCTTTTATATATATCGTGGCCCTCCTTTAAGACTTGTTTTTGGAAATAATCTGTCTTTAAAGTGTTGTTTCAAATTGTGTTTTAGGGATGATTTGACTTACTATACATCAGAGGGTAGATAAAAAAAATACTCTGTTGAGTGTAAAGTATGATTCTACCAAGAATAGACTGTATGATAAGTATTGTATTTGCTGTACCTGTTTTTCAACTATTTAGCTTTCCAGTTTCTTTTAAAGACCCTAATCTGACTACAAGAATAATACCAAGAGGAAAAATAGCATTTAGTATGTTGTGTATACTTTATTTCAATAGCACAGAAATTCTTAAATAATTTTGACAAATTTTATAGTTATTATCAATTATATAATTTGGTACATTTGATAGCATTTGAAGGAAAAGTTATCTGAAGCCTTATAAGTAAATTAAATCCAATATCTAAATGAGGATATACAAATGTTGTGAATCATATTTATCAAATGAGATTATGGATATAAAAGTAATTAAAAATAAAATTTCTGTAAGTATATAAGGTACTATTTAGGTAAATGCATGCATTTTATTTGATAAAAATATATATTAAAATATTTTTAAAATATTAAGGCGTCCCTTGGCTTGCTCTTAAAAACTTAAATTTCTAGTTTCTAAACTAATTAGAATTGACTTATTATAGATGAGGTACCTTATCAGGTGAAGAACGAAATTACCATGGACAGTCAATGGGTTAAGAGGTCAATATAGAATAGGAAAATCAATTTGCATTGATTAGACATAAGGTCCATTTTACTGAGCTCAAAGGATTAGCTTTTAAGCAGATATCTTTGAACTATAAGACATTTTTTCAACTGAGAGGTATAAGGAAGACAGCATTATAGAACACCTCAGAATTAAAAAAAAATAATCATATATAGTAAACACCATAGTTTAAGCTAGCTGATACTTACTGATATTATGAACCATGCTTAGGATTACCATATAATTCATTTAAAAGCTTTATGAAAAGTGTGAAAGTGTTTCATTTATCTCTGATGTCAATCTTTATCTGAATATTCCCATAATAGCAGTTGGAATCCTAAGAACTATAGTAGGCATGGTGGTGACTTATTTCAATGTTGACATCAATGAAATATTAAGGTAAAATTTAGAGCCTGAATATGAAAAATCAAAATGATAAATATTTCTCAAGCCTCTCCAGTAGAAAAAGATGAAATTGTACATCAGTAAAACATAATTAAATCCATTAATTTATTATATTTTCCATTCCATGGAAATTTAAACTTACTGAACCAAAAGTTAAGACAATTTTGTGCTGAACAGCAATGGTTATATGTAAATCAGGGTCCTTAAGTTTATATTGCTATAGCTTTCTGCCTCTAAGGCATGTATTTGCAATTCCTGTAGGTCCCTAGTTAAACAAGACCAAGTGAGACCAGATGTGTATTACATTCTTTAAATCTCATTGACAACTGACACTTCACATACCTCATCCCACATTTCTTACCTTCAATGGCTAGCATTGCACGCAAATCCCGGTTCAGTAGCTCGTATCGTCGTTCTAAGTCATGCTCTTTTTCCCTAGGCAAGTTGCAAAAGTTCATCAATATGCTAATTACTAAATCATTAAACACTTAAAAAAACCTTTAGATTACATTGATTTTAGAACACATAACTGACTTTTCTCTTTAACATTAAGCTACTCCAAACAAATGATACACAAATCTAAAACCTTCCTCAGGTAGAATATTTATTAATGCCGTAATTTTCCTCCTTCAACTGTGTATTATACAAAAGTATATTTTAATCTGTGAAGTAGTCTCATTCTTCAATGCTGTTTTAATAATTTTTTGAAAGATACTTAGATTACATAAATGTTACACAAAAAATATGGAGAGTCTCATATGCCCCACTCCCCACACCCTCCCACATAAACAACATCCTTCATCAGTGTGGCACATTTATCACAATTGATAAACGCATCCCAGGGCATTGCCACTGAGCATGGACCACCATTCACTCTGTAGTCCACACTCTCTCCCATGGAGTTCTGCATGTTATGGGATGATATAAAATGGCCTATATCTGTTACTGCAATGTCATTCAGGTCATCAATGTGTCTTGTATTAAGTGCAGGCATAAGGCTATTTTATAAAAATATTTTTCATAATTCATAATAAACACTCTTTTGTCCAAAACTTCATGTGAAAAGAATATAAAAAACATGAAAATACTACCAGTGCAAATTTAATATAGAGACAATTTAAAGATCTTGGATTAGTTAAATTTTGTGTTTCTTCATAACTCTTTTATCAAGTTCTGGCATGGTAGAAATTCAAAAGTAGCAATGCATTTCACTAAAATAAAGCATGTAAGCCTGCTCATTCCCACACTAGGTGGCACACTATAAGAACAGTGCTAGTGAGCAAAAAGGAACAAGCAGTAAGTTCTATAGTGAAACGCTGAAAATTAAGAATGCTTACAGTTAGTCTAGTCTCCACTTTAACCACAATTCTTTCAATACTAAAAAAAAAGGTCATTTCTGTTTAAATAATTAATCTTTTATTCCAAAATTTAGGGTACTCACCCATCAAATAAAACTGCCCTTTCTCCTTATTAAGAGCTATTTTATTCTCTTAACTTGAATTTGATGTTAAATGGACTTCAGTTTTATTTCTCTTTCCTTCTAACCCTCAATATGAACCAACCCTCCTTTTTTGCACAAGTGGTTTATTCCTTAACAAAAATTGTTTATATTCCTTGGCCTGTTGTGATTAGACTATTAAAAAAAAATTTTTTTTTTACATAAAACATTGTAATCTCTGAAGAAAGAAAGAACTAATTTAAGACTAATAAAGATGATACACTAAAGAAGGCAATAATAAAAAAAACCTAAGATATATCAATGTTGCAGGGAAAACAAGCACGGTCATGAGTACTTACAGAAGAGAGAGCTGGTTCATTCTCCTTATTAAGGCATTTTTTTTATTAACTAACATAAACCATTCCTGCATCATTGCTTCTTCTTCTTCTGTGTTCCTTCCTATAATTCAGGAAGATTTAGCCTTTATTATATGACATTTTACAAGCCAAATCATAGTTTAGTGCAAGTTTTTTTTTAACAGGAAAAATACTATTTTAGCTGCCCCAATAGTATATATCAGACTGTTTATATTAACAAAAGATTAAAGTCCAAAGCCTGAAAAAATAAATCAATATTTAAAAACTCATAAGCTAATCTTCCAACACTGATATAATTCAGCATGAACAATTCAGTACCCCTTAACATACCTACAGATCATATTAACACTAAGAACAGTCAACAAAGTGTTCCACCTTTTAAATCCTCCCCAGAGGCTGACTTGTTATTATGTTTCAATGAGGAACTCATAGCGCTGACAGACATATGGTCAGGATAAAAAAAAAAAAGAAAAAGAAAAAAGGAAATAAAGAAAACATTTTAAAAAAATCATTATGAGAATTATAAGACTAGTAGGAAGATCAGAAAAGTCCAGATATGGCATGAAAGCTTTCACCTGTAACAAGTTGCTTTTTTACTTATTTCCTTCCCCCCAAAGTAAACTAAAGATATATGTGTATAGGTCAATCTCATTATCCCTAATAGAGTAGCACTTGCAAATTATTAAATACATTGTGAATTACCAGGTTACCAAAAATTACCTTTAGCTATCTGTGAAAAACACATCACAACGAACATAATGATCAGAAATCAGAAAACATTTGAACAAATGACCTAAGCAGAGAGACAATCTAAAATTTTAGATTATAAAGTTACTGACTGCATACAGGATAATAAAAATTCACTATCTTTAATGCACTTTCCATCATCTCTAACTGACTCCCCCAAAGGCCAATATATTGAGGATTATAATATAGTGTTCCATATATTTGATATTGTTCATGTAGAAGTAAGTCATAATAATACTTTAAAAATATTATTTTCCCCCACCTTCCTCCTTCCTCTCTCTCCAAATCATAGTCAATTTTTACAGTTCTTTGACTTTTTTCCTGAATTTTCCCATAATTGGTTTATTACTTTTCTAGGCCATTAATTAATTCTTCAGTCCAATTTTGATACAGAATTCATAGGGTTAACTCAAATATATAATATCAAATTAAATATCTCAGCTAAGACTATTATTTCCTATTTTTTATTTTCTTTTTAAATGAGATATTTTCTTTTAAATTTCAAACACACTACCAGTACATTTAAAAAATTGAAACAATACAGATACATAATGGAGTAAAAAGTCAAGTCTTCTCTCACCAATCCTCCCAACTCCCCACTCCACCTCTCTTTTAGAAAAGTAACTCCTATTACAGTTTAGTGTGTCTCCATCAAGACTACATATATAGTTATGTCTATAATACAATATATAAACCTTATCTATAGACACATAAAGGTTTCTCTTCTTTAACATAAGTGAGATCATATTTTATTTTTCCCCGATTTGCATTTTTCATGCCATTGATACATCTACTTCATTCTTTTTAATACTTGCATAAACTATGGGTAAACCATAATGTTTCTTACTATTTCCACATTAATAGAAATTTGAAGAAGATATTTTTCAAATGAAAATAGAATATAAGTCTGTGTCCAAAAGATTAAACATATTTCAGAGTTTCCCTGTAAAATAGTTATGTGTTATTCATCATTAGGGAGAATAGTGAGGGAATGTGCCTTCATTAAATGCTGTTAAAACTTAGCAGTATGAAGCAGACTTAGGATAGATTCTTTTAGAGTCTGAACAAGTCTTTATTGTTTTACAGTATTTTTAATCTCTCTTTTAGGGTAGCTAGTTTTGTATTCACTTTGGACCATGTGATGTCTTGACACTGGTCATGTGATATAGGCTGCGATAGGCACAAATCCCTGGGTAGCAACAAAAGAAGAAAGAGTAAAAAGAAAAAGCTGAGAAAAAGCTTGCAATTTGGAAAAAGGCCAATTGTACCCTGGTGAAGGCCTTTTTGATCAGTGAAATGACACATGTGTGCAATATTAATAGGTGTAGATTTTATGATATTTTATTTTCTGATTGAAGACTTAATGCTTGTGTTCATAATCTAAGTGGCTTCTAAAAATTTAGACTTATTAAAACTTTGTTTTGAGTTTAACTTAACCTATAATTGAGGCTTTCAGGCACTACCAGAAGCAACCAGCTTACTCCTAAATTAGCATCATTTTCTTCAATGGAAGACTGCTTCCTTGCGAATAAAAATATTGATGTGGTATTGTGTTATTTTCAGTGATGCTTGTGCCTATGATTTCTACATAAGAATAAAAGATCTTCCTCCCCTAATTGTTAGGAAATGACTAATAATTGGATCGTTTCAGGTGTCAAAAGGAAATAAATAAGCCTAACAATAAGAAATATTTGAAGACACATTATCCTGGGCCAACAATGTTATATAGATTATTTACATTAATTACAAAAAACATACTTGAGGATAAATCAATTCTGTATCACTAAGTCCTTATCTGAGATAGTGATGAAAATCTATACTTAGCCTAGTAATAAAAAAATTAAATTTTCTTTCAATACATCATTACAGTATTGTTCTTATGGATTTAAATTTTTTTAAATTTAAA
Source organism: Chaetophractus vellerosus (assembly GCA_004027955.1). Taxonomy (NCBI): domain Eukaryota; kingdom Metazoa; phylum Chordata; class Mammalia; order Cingulata; family Chlamyphoridae; genus Chaetophractus; species Chaetophractus vellerosus. The sequence goes on along the minus strand of PVKH010004629.1, from coordinate 6,511 downwards.
AAGCTTTTAAAAGCCAGTAAGTTGAACCATTACAAATTAATCCTGACTTTAATAACTGGTTAAAGACCCCTTTAGCTTTATAAGTAACAAAAAATATTAAAGCCTGTGATCACAGTGAGCTTTTCTCATTTCTCTTCTAACCATTTGTTATTTAATCCAATACTAGTAATCCAATTTGTCCATCAGACTTTTAAAGGGCAGAATGCAACTTCCTCAGCTTAGACACTTTTCAAAGTACAATATATTTTTCAAATGAATGCTGGATGTTTCATTTTTCCCAACTGTTCCTAGCTCTAATGCATGAGGAAAAAAAGAACAAGATGAACATTGTTCATACTGATTAAGTAAGAGCTCATTAAAGAGCTGTCAGTGCAGTACTTTGAATATGCATGAAGCATATAATCAGATCTAGTACCGTCACTAGAGGAGAATACGGTAAGTACAAAGGATTGATTTAATTACTTAGAGTGGGCTGTGGTGGTAAAGCAGTCTTGTTAGTGCAAAAAGAAAAGGAGGTTGTATTCTGGCACTGTTTAAAAAAAAAAGGCAGTTTTAGCTTCTGCCACAATACCTAATCTCAGAATAAAAGCACTTTACATTGTAGCTTAAAATGAAGACTGTCATTATTTTATAAAATGGCCATAAATCATTTTATCTTGTTTAACCTCACCTGGTTAACTACCTCTCATTCAAAATTGCCTTTAATTTGTAATTGCAACTACAATTTTGTCACTAAAGAGCCAATACTAATATTTTTTAAATCTTAATTTTTTTCCGTCTCATGAAAAGAAATATTCAAAACATATACTGTTGAAGACCATTTTGAAATAAAAAATGACAATACTACAGTATACAGTTACCAAAACAGGAAAGCATGGCTGGGTTGTTATACTATATTTTAGAACACAATGCCTTATGTTTCTTATAAATATACTACCAATAAAAGCATTAAAAGCAGTACTTATATAATTTACACCTTATCATTCTAAAGTATTAAATAATTAATATAATTTCTGGTAATATTTTTCTATTTTGTCTCCTTAAAGATTATGTTTTTATTTTGCTTCCAGGAATGGAATGTCTTTTCTGCCATCACAATATTTTAATGTCAGTTTTTTCTTTTATTCATTCACTCAATAATTTTATGGGATTTTCATTTTTTTTCATAAGCAGTATTTTCAATGTGTTTTAAAATGAATAAAAGAAAAATAATGTCAAAAACTTGAAATTATGAATCATATAAAAACTGTCTACTAATCAGCCTTCCCTAATTAATCTGTCACCATAAATGTATTACCTATTTAGAAAGATGTATTATAGACAAACAGTGAATTCCTATATAAATGCAAAATAAGGAACAATACAGTTTTAACTGAATAGAAGATGAATTCAATGGGAAAGGGATTAAAAACACCTAGATGTAGGCTGCTATTGTAAATATGAAAAAATATAAGATTTCACACCATTATAACATTATGGATTGCTGAAACCATGCCATAACCTCATAGTGGGGATGGGTGGCTAGCGATCACATGTGGCCCTTAAAGGACACAATATAGCAAAAAACAAAACAAAACAAAACAAAACAAAACAAAACATAAAAACAAAAAAGCTGTCCTTACAAAGTGGCCTGATGCTGTGATTACAGAAATATGACCTTCAAAAGATATAATATATTACTATAAAGAGACACATAAAGGCATCTAACTAACTGGCATTAGATAAACATTTTATAGCAAATAGATTTATTTAATGGATGAGAAAAATAAACTTACTGCAGTTATACAGGGTCATGGAAAATTGACTCAGAAGCCAGCATTATAGCAGGGCTCCAGTATCCCAGTTTCAGGATATATTTTAAACTTAGGAAATAGAGTTATATTATGAAAATAAATTTTACTATATAAGCAAATAACTGATAAATGTTTCTATTCTAAGAATAGCCTCAAATAGCAATCAATATAAAGTAAATTAAAAATTTCTAATGCTGTTCTTAGCAGTAATTGTCTTAATACCATGGTACATGATCTAATTGATACATACATGATATATTTTTTTATAGTATTAAGAATAGAAATTTTGGGAAAAATCCTGTTTCCTTTTGTTGAATAAAATAAAAAACACATTCTTAAAAGAAGCATAACTTTTATTTACCTACTTGGTAAAATAGAATGTGGGAGAGATTTGAAGCAACAACTCCCCACAGATAACTTTTGACAGATTTCTATGCATGTACTTCCTATAGGAGGAAAAACAGATAACTTCACCAAACTTTTCTTCAAAAAACTTATTCATAAGAAGCTATTTCTAAAGGTTGAAAATTACCAGGCAGTCTTCTTGTACCAACTCCTCAATAGGGTCTGAACAGCCTTTTTATGCCAATATTCAGTGCTAGACTTCTTAGAAGGTATACTAAGCACAAAGTTAAGACAGCAACAAAATAAAGCCTTGAAGTAGTCATTGTGGGAAAATTAAAACTGATGAAATTCTTTACATTTAACTTATAGATAAGTATTTTAAAAAATACTCCTGGGATAGTGTTGCACCTATAACTTTTCAGTACTAACAGCCTTTATTTTTTTTAAAGATTTATTTATTTTATTACATATCCCCCCTCCCGCCCGCCCCCCCCCTGTGGGGATGTGCTGAGACTGGTCACTGCGCAGGCGCGGCTTTCCCCGCTTGTGGGCGGTCTCTGCGTCCGTTCACGGCCGGCTTTCAGTTCGCAGGCGGCTGGCTGCGCTCCATTTGCGGGCGACCTGCCCTGTCCGTGGCAGCTTTTTGCCCTGCCCACGGCGGCTCTGGTCCGCCCATTGCGGCTTGCCATTCTCAAGGCGGTCTGCCCGCTAGGAGAGGTCCCCGGGAACCGAACCCGGGGCCTCCCATGTGGTATGCCGGCGCTCTATCCACTGGGCTATCGAGCCGGCCCCCTAACAGCCTTTAAAGGTAGTAATTTGGCCCATATTTCAGGTAATGCATGACTATCTATATCATTAGAGAGGTATTTTACAGTTAAAACACTCAGAACTCGCAAGCTATATTTATTTTTTAAGTATATTTAACATATTTTATAAAACAGTATAGAATACAACAAATCACTTTTACAGGCACCATTCAATTGAATAAGACTACTGCCTACTTGGAGAATCAATTAGGTATCCTTCATTTGGGGGACACCTGTGAGCCACTCTTACAGATGAAAGGTTTGGTTCCCCTTCCAGCTCTCCTCTCCCCTGAAGCCCCTTTGGACTGCACTTGACAGACTCCCCTTTACCACTACTGTCCTAGAGCCTTCTCACAGTCATGACATAGGAATGACTCAAAATGTAGTTCTAAAAGTGACACAGATTTCAATATAATAGATGAACACAAAAAGTCAAATAAATTTATTTCTTGTAAAGTTGTAGTGTAGAAAAGCATTATTTCTAGATTAATGTATTTTAAGATATATGATTTTAAATATGTATGTGTGTAGAGCTAAATTAAATATTACAAGAGACATTCTTAAAATTTTATATATTCAAGAAGATAAAAATTTCTGGAGCAATCTTCTCATTAGAAAAATAGGGTCATTTGGGCACAAATGATACTTTTATTTTTTTTTTTAAGATTTATTTATTTCTCCCCCCCCCCCCCCCTTGTTGTTTTGCGCTTGCTGTCTGCCTGTCTTCTCTTTCAGCGGCATCAGGAACCTATCCTGGGACCTTCCAGAGTGGAGAGAGGCTGCTGAATCTCTTGTGCCATCTCAGCTCCCTGGTCTGCTGTGTCTCTTATTTCTCTCTTCTGTGTCTCTTTTTGTTGCATCATCTTGCTGTGCCAGCTTTCCATGAGGGCCAGCACTCCTGCACGGGCCAGTACTCCTGTGTCGGCCAGCATTCCACGTGGGCCAGAACTTCCACGTGGGCCAGCACTCTGTGTGGGCCAGCTCTCCACTCAGGCAAGCTTGCCATATGGGCCAGCTTGCATTTCACCTGGAAGCCCCAGGATTGAACCCTGGACTTCCTACATGGTAGACAGGAGCCCAATCACTTGAGCCACATCCACTTCCCCATATGATACTTTCTTATATGGTGACCTGGGGGCCCAATCCATAATTTTGGTACTTTATGGAAAAAATACCTCACTTATAAATGAATTTTAGAATAAAGACCTCTTGTAAGTTGAGTACTACCTTTATGAATGTTTGTTTACATTAATTCTGAGAAACTCCAATGGATAAGACTATAAATTCTGGTAGAGACAAGAATAATTATAATTGTTTACAGTCTAAAATTTCTGTGGTTGGCTGTCATTTTGAATATGTTGCAAATAAGGTGAGCACTGAATCTGACTTTTGTTCAGTTCAGTGTAAAAAAATATTTTTTGACCAAGCCCCTGGATCTTAGACTAATTACTTAATCACCCTAACCCTCAGTTTCACCAGCTCTATATTTTTATAGGAATTAAATGAGAAAATCTATGTAAAGTTCTTAGTGTAGTACCCAAGACTAAAAACGCTAGCTATGATGATGATAACGAAAAGGGTGGTGTGCAGCACTGAGCCAAGAATTGGAGATAAAAAGATGAACAAGATGTGTCCCTACCCTTGAAAGGGCTCATAGTCTAGTGTAGAGACAGACATGTAACTGGGATATCTGGAAGGAGTGTAAATTTTTAAACAACTCCATGAACACAAATTATATTTTTCATCTTTGTTATTTATAATCAGTTTATAGTTAGCATGTCATTGGTCATAAGCAGGATAAGTGAAAAATGTGGGTGAAGTGTTATCAATCCATGTCTGTAGCTGGAAAACCAAAGTGAATGCCCTCTTAGATCAGCTGTGTCACTGTTGCACTCAAAAGACAGTCACAGCTAGGGTGACACACTGTGGCTATGCTCCAGGTAATGACCATCTAGTTATTTGCAGTGGGTTTCAGAGACTTGAGGACAAAGTTGATTACTGAATAGTAATCATTATAAAAAAATGAAAACGGTACAATTCAAGATTAAAAATTATGGACCAATGGAACACATCTAAAAGCTCAATGGATGTCAAAGTAAAAAAAAAAAACACGCCAATTTTATATATGATGTAGTTTGAAGAAAGGAAAGCCCTTGACAAGAAAAATCAAGTTTTTATAATGCAGAAGCTTCACTGGAAAAGTAAGTTTTCATCATTTTTACAGGAAGAGATCTTGATGTTCTTTAGAAGCATAACACACATTTCTAAGTATCTTTAAAATCAGCTTATGCAGTTGTCAATGCAGATGAAACAGCTGATTTACTAAATGCCAGGTGAGAATGAGATTAGATTCTGTTGAAACTGTGGAAAATTAAGTATATAAAATTTTATAAATATAGGACAAACTTATGTAGATATGCTCCAAAAGTGCTTCAGATAGGTTCTTTTGTAATAAAGAGTTTCTCCAAAGATGTATTATGCAGTCAGTCAGTTACTATTTGAGGTAACTCCCTCCTGTGTTGCTTAAAGTCTTTAAAAGTTATTATTTTTTTTAAAAATCATACCTAGGGGGTCAGGAGAGCCTTCAGTTTCCAATAAGGCATGAGTTCTACACCCCCAACCTGCAAGGCACTACCTGAACAGGAACTTCCTCTCCCACTCTGAACCTGCATTGATCATGCCTGGGTTCAGATAATCAGTAATATGGGGAAATATCCTTTCTTATGTATCCTCATAAATATCTTTATTATCTGAGGGAAATAGTTGTGGCCACATTCATTCTCAAAGCACAGAAGCCTAATCAAACAGGGCACTGCAGAATCTTCTCTGGCAGCCTTTTAACCTACATAAGGATTTAACAATTAAACAACACCTTTAATCAAATGCAAATCCAAACCAGGCTAGGTCACTAGTGTGAGTTTCAGCACTACACTAACTCATCCAATGCCCCTCAGCCTCCTCAGTGGAGCCATTCCCTTCATCAAGGTACACAGTATATACTCCTAATGTACCTATCCCTGCAGTGCTGTTTCCTGAAGTCTTGGATCAATAGCACCCCATAAATCTCCCACAGCAGGTCACTGACAACTAATAACTTTTTTATAGGCTGGGAATAATAATGATAATGATGACAACAATGATAGCATCAAATATTGAATAAGGAATGCTGTGGAAAACAGTTTGGTAGTTCCTCAAAAAGTTAAACATTGAACTGCCATATGGCCCAGCAATTTCATTCCTAGGTATATACCTCAAAGAATTGAAAGCAGGGACTTGAACAGATATTTGTACACCAGTGTTCATAGTAGCTTTACTCACAGTTGCCAAAAGGTGGAAGTAACTCAGGTGTCCATCAGTGGATGAATGGATATACAAAATGTGGTATATATATACAATATATACAGCCATAAAAAGAAATGAAGTTCTAATACATGCTACAACATGAAGGGACCTTGAAGACATCATGTTGAGTGAAATAAGCCAGGCACAAAAAGATAAACATTGTAGAATATCACGTATATGAAATAACCAGGATATACAAATTCATAGAGACAGAAAGTAGATCAG